>JBBMJZ010000126.1:16754138-16798664 GCA_037833815.1 Zingiber zerumbet
AAGAGTAAAACCATGAGGGCTTAGGCCCAAAGTGGACAATATCATGCTATTGTGGAGATATCTAAATTCTTTTCGATCTAATACTATCGACAATCATCAAGAAGTCTTTGGAAGTGATTGAAGAAGTCTAAAAACTTATGTTTATAAGTGACATACTTTTTCATAATACTATTTATGCTCTCACTTCTTTGGCTTGTAGTCATATTCGTGCAAAATATTTGCCCTGATAAAAAAACTCCACTCAAATGTATGACTGTATTTTGATAAATGTGCCAAATGCACAAACGATGATATGTTTTAGGCCATCTGGAAGCTAACGCCTTTGTCATTGCTGCATCTTGATATGTAAGAATAGTAGTTAATTTTTTATCACCCATAGCTCTAGTTAATGTATCAAACAACCACTCAAAAGTTAAACTGGTTTCATTATATAATGCACCAAAAAGTATAGATTGTTTATGATGATTAACACTTACAAACAACGCAATTGGCTGACCTTCATTGTTCTTTCTGTAGGTTGTGTCAAAGCAAACAATATCTCTAAAATTTGCATAATTAGCTCTCATTTTAGCATCAGACCAAAAATTATTAGTAATCAAATCATCTTCATCAACTTGAATAGCATAAAAAAAAAGGATCATCGAACTGCATTTTCTGCAAATACTCCAATACGCCCCCCTATATCTCCAACTCTCATATTTATTGTTCTTTTATATTGCAAATAGTTTTTGTAATCCTCAAGAATAAATTCTAAATTCTCTCTCCCACCTACTTGCATCACCATAAGATCATGAGATATTTTTGGGAGGATTTCCACATAACTTGCCATCTCAATCTGTATTGCTGCAGAAGAAGATATATTCCTATGATTTCTATAGAGATGCGTTTTGTTTGAACTTAAGAGATAATGATTATGCTCTTTAACAAATTATACCATAGTAAGCTTGCATTTTTTCCGATTACTAATTTTCATTTTAGCCTCACAACGAAACCTTGTTTCATCACGACTTACTTTAACATAAAAATCTCATTTGTCTTTTCCTCTTGTACCTTAAGCACAACAATAAAAAAACCCTATCAAGTAATTTACCCGATTTATCATTGCGGATTTTACCTCTCCTTACACCAAATCCAACCTTTTTAGCATATGCTAAATAAAATTGATACGCATCTTCTTCTGTCTCAAATTCCAAGCCCATTTGTGGTATATCCAAATCTGTTTCAATGTTCAAGCCTATACAATCAAACAAACAAACAAAGCAAGATGGTTAAAAAGGGAAATTTGATATAGTGAATCTCAATACATTCCCAATATGATTCTTATTACCTTCGTCAATATCATCAAAGTCACCTTCTAGAATATCTTCATTTCCTTCAAAATTCAAACGACGACAACTTGTAGATTCACCCTCCATAATAATTACTTTGATCCTGTAAAAAAAATTATATTTAGGGGAAAAAAATAGTCATAAAAGAAGCATCTAAAAACAATAATATTTATGTCAAATTACTGTATGTTCAACTAGTGCTACACTCTGAATTCAAATTATTCAATCTGTACTCAACATCAAGTTCCATTCTGTACTCAACATCATAGTGCTCAAGAGTGTTCTTAATGCACTCTGAATTCTAATTCAACATCGTGTTCCAATCTGTTCTTATAACTTGAACATCAACATTAAAGAAATAAGTTTGTTTATAACTTCAAAGTTCCAACAAAATTTGACTGCAAGATACACATAAGAGAACTGCAAGCTTGTTTTTCTAAAATAAAAATAAAAGAAGTTAATAGAACTGCAAAATGGTCATGTTCTAATTCAATCAACCTGCTATGTTTTCAAACATGGTCGAAGATGCAATGTAAATTTTATCCTAGTTAAAGATCTTTAAAATTTTGCTCATTTCATATGTGAGGAATCAATGAAGATTAAAACTATGTGGGTGATATGAGCCCTTAATTTGCTGCTGATCGATCACATGACCAAGATCAGAATTTCCAATCTGTTCAAGTTATAATAATCTGCCTTTTGGTTTCAGTTTAAGAGGAACAAGAGGGAGAGTTTCAGTTTTAGGGGAAATCGGACTTAAAGGAAAGCTCAAAGTTGAATGAAACCAACAGTTGAACTCACGCAGAAACGGCGGCAGAGCTTGGGCCGTCACCGGTCGCGGGCAGGGCTGGGCCTCGGAGGAGTCAAGGAACCGGGTCGTCGCCGCCGGATCGCGGTGGGTCTCTGCGTGAGTAGGATCCGCTGGAGGCCGTCGAACTTCAGTTCTGGAGGCCGTCGGGGAGTGGTTAGGGCGCCGAAATTTGTCGACGAGGTGGAAGACGGCGCCGGCGGACAGCGGAGGTGGAAGATGGCGAGAGGTTAGGGCTTGGGCGAGGTGGAAGAAGGCGCCGACGGATCGCGAAGGTGGTCGAAGGTGAGAGGTTAGGGCTCCGTGTGAGATTTGCTTCTGCGTGAGTTGTGTTCTCACGTGCACGTGCAATGCACGTGCTAACCTTTTAAATGGTTGTTTGTGGTGCAGGGATGGTGCATGGGAAACTGGTGCAGAGGATCCGAACTGCATAATATGTTGTGGAGTAAAAACAAGCTCTCTCGACTATATTAAGTTAGGTAGAAGGTTTTCTCCCCTGGTTAATCAATCAATCGGATAAATTTGGAGTACAACGACTTTTAAATTAGCAATAATTATTTTTAATTTTATATTTACGAGCAAAATATAACATCATATTCAACCCATTAGACGATATCACACGTATAAAAATAAAATAAAATAAAATTAGAAGTGAGAAATATTTGGTGAACTCTTATTTAAGGTTCAACATAATTTCAATGTTCCCATTCTTAAAATCATTATTGGACTTCATAGAGGTGGTCTCTTACCTTACCTACATTCTCTCTCCTAAGGTTTTGACAGAAGACCACATTTTTTTTAGGTTTTCAACTTGTACAAACACTTAACTAGCCACTCTCCAAATTAACATAATCAATTTAAGCCCAACAAAATTTGTAATAATGTGTACAACACTTAACTAGTCTATGGAAAACTTTATCCTAAATCACATTGATAATTTTTTTTTAAAAAAAAAAATACTTTTGGCGCAAATAAATTTGAATATCTAAAATAATAAACTATATATGACACGTGGCGGGTTCTTGGATAAGCTTTACTTGCTCCTGAATCCTGATAGACCGTTCCGGAAGCTGCGCCACTCGACGACGCTGCTTCCACGCCCATCGCTCGACGCTTCCCTGCTGATTCCATTCCGTTCCGTTTCATGGCCGCGGCTGCTTCCGCCGCGCCGGTGACTTCCTCCTCGTCGTTTCTAGCGAGAAGAGGCTCCTCTCCCGCTCTTTGTCCGATCCACTCTTCCTCTCCTCTTCCCAGGTTCCTTCGCGGAGGAGGGAGGAGAGTGACCTCCTCTTCCTTCATATCGAGCAGGTGTGGATACCCATCGGCCACCCTCGCTTCACGAAAATCCTTCGTCTGTTCCTCTTCAACGTCGCCGGTAATGTCGCCGTCTTCGTCGCCTCTACCTTCGGCCCTGCTCTTCGATTGCGACGGCGTGCTCGTCGACACGGAGAAGGACGGCCATCGCGTCTCCTTCAATGAGACCTTTGCTGAGGTGAATGCTTGTACTTTTCCTGGTCGATCGGGTGAAATCAACATTTTGCATTTCTTTTCGCCTGCTTATGGGGTGCCTCGATTAGCTTGAACTTCTAGTCTCACCCGATCTGATTTTGATTTCTGCCTCTGCAGAGGGAATTGGGAGTCAGTTGGGACGTTCAACTTTATGGTGAACTACTCAAGATTGGTGGTGGGAAGGAAAGGTAAATTTATCCAAATGGATGTTTTTTTTTAAATGCTTATTCAACATACTGAATGGACTATTCGTGATATTTAAAAGTAATTAAGGACGAGTTTAGGTATTTGTGGAGAGACGCAAGTTGGCATTCGTGACTTGTTTAAGCATTAGTACTTCTCTCGTGCTTGACTCTTCAGAGTTAATGACGATGAACTTACTGAAGATGATCCTCTGCCAACAACCATTCAGGCTATTGTATGTTAGCATAGTATCGTTTTGTAGGTAAAGCTGCAGCCGATTTTTTTTTTTTTATCACAGATGGAGGCAAGGAAAAAGGTTTTCAATGTCCGTGTTACCATTTTATAACCGTTCTTTGATCATATTTATGTTGTTTATGTCCTTCAGAATGACAGCATATTTTAACAAGACTGGATGGCCCGTTAAAGCTCCAAAGACTGAAGAAGAAAGAAAAGATTTTATAGCTTCTCTTCACAAGAGAAAGACCGACCTATTTATGGCTCTTATTGAGAAAAAGCTCCTTCCTCTCCGTCCTGGTGTTGAAAGGTTAGGAGAATATTAAGCTTCCATTCCAAAGTTATCTAGTTGTAATTTGGCAATAGGTTTATTGTATTTTTTTTTATCCTATAAAGATTGTGTTGCACAGAAAACTTGATTCAGGAATTAGCATGCTTAATCTATGTGGATTATCTGTATTTTCTCTAATCGGTAGCATATTATCTTCTCATAACTCTGCATGTCATGGGAAATCTGTAATTGAAAGGTTCATTGGAATCTAGTAGCCCTTACAGCTAAACCGAGGTAAGTTTTCTGGATAGGTAAGAAACCTGAATGCTTAAATGTATGATATTTCTCCCCACTATGACACATTCCATCAATGTGGCATATTGAGAGTTAATTTTCTATATTGACTGTATTCTAGAGTTTCTTTGAACAAGGTTAAACATTAAACAAGGCAGAAAGGTTACACAATAATATTTAGAATTGGTTATATGGTTTTGCCCATATTTCTTACCACTGGGTGAACTTATTGTTTTAATTCCAAATAGATAAGTTTAGGTTGGCATAACTGCTGTTCTACTATGGCTTTGCGATCGTTAGATGACAAAAAATCTTTAGTAGACCCCACAACCTTCCCACTTTCAGAGAATCAACCCTTAGTGGTGATGTCACCCACTTTATTTTAGAGGATTTGGGCAACCTTTAAAAGACAAACAACTATATCTTTCAACACATAATCATAGATTTCATCATTATCATAGAGTTTGTTGGCCCAGATGAATGCTATACCACGGTGTACTTCTTTAGTAATTTTTTAGTTCTGGTAAGATCTTTTATTTGCTTTGACACTATTTTTCTAAGTTGCTCTAGATTCCATCCCACAATGAAACAACAAAGCAACATAAGATGTTGAAGATATGGAAGATACATCAAATGCAAAATCATGAGGACTAGCATGAAGACAATATGTGGCATTAGATGGAGGAGGTAGATAAGTCATCAAGAAGATAGTAATCGACACTATGATGTTGTAATCATGCTCCATCTTGGTCTTGTTAGACTAAGGTATTTCAATGCTTAGTTCTACGCTTGGTTAAAGATATGTTTGACTCAAATGGTTAAGTTAGGATAAGGTGTTAAGTTTATACGGCATGCCAAGTAGATCAAGGCTGGTTAGATATTTGACAATATTAGGTGTTTGCAGTGGAAATGCCCAACAGGTGTTCACAATGGATAAAATCTCGCAAGTGTTGTAAAAGGAAAAGTCCAACAAGTATTGACAAAAAAGTAAGCTTCGAGAGGTACAACAGGTGTCAATAATGGAAAGGTCCAATAGGTGTTGACAGTGGATGTAGTACAATAGGTGTTGGCAATGAAGAAAGTACAACACAAGTATTGATAATGAAAAGTCCTAGCGAGTCAAGGTGGACCTAAGGTTGGGCAAATAGTAGTCCTAATGAGTTAAAGTTGACTAACACTAGACAAATGATGAAGTCTCAGAGGCTAGGTATCTTGGCAAGTGGAATTCTTAGTTGGTCATGGTTGGCTAACAATGGGCAAATGATGAAGTCTCGAAGGCTAGTTCTCTTGGCAAATGGAACTTATGGTGAGTCAAGGTTGATCGATACTAGGCAGACGAGGAAGTGCCAGAAATAAGGTCTTTTGGCATGGGAAGTCTTGAAGGCAAGGTCTTGATAAGAAAGCCCAAGGAGGTGTGGTCTCTTAGTTGAAAATTCTAAATGATATGAGAGTCTATGAATGACCAGTACTTTAGCGGGTTTTATGTATATTTGACTTAAAAACTTAGCTTAGGCTAGTTGGTCAGTGAATGTTTTCATTTATGTTCATGTCTTAGTCGACTAGGCCGGCGACTAAGCCAATATGAGTTGATTGATAAGGCTGATGACATAGTAAAAAAAGCGAAAAAAGTTCATTAATATATGGCAAAGATTGACAGGAGACATTAGATGGTTTGTGAACTACTGTAGCCCAATTAACTGGATGGAAGATCAGTCGACTCAAATATCTATTGAGGAGCCAAGCAATTGACTAGATGCAGGTGTAGTCGGCTCAGCTATCGGTTGGTGGATAGAAGGATAAAGCAATCATGATCCAACATGATACACTTGATAGGCCAACCATACCAAGGAAAAGCTTTCTTCTTAAAAGCAATCAACCAAGGAAAGAGAAAGAGGGAACTAAGAAGGAATACACCTTTAAAAGAGTGAGATGAGTTAGAAGGAATCCACCTTATTCATTTATCTAAAAACATCTACAATGGCACTTATACAAACTTACAAGCTTAGGGAGCAAATCAAAGACTGGATGACCTTAACAAAACTTGTATTCATCTAACTCAAGTATCTATGCTACTTTAATAAAAATCCTCCTAAAACAAGTAAAAGATTTCCAAGTTCTACAATAATCATGCTTTCATCTTTGCATTCCCATAGTAATTATTTCCAATGTTTGACTTATCATGATGTAGCCTCGGTATGTTTTTAAGTTGTTTTGATTGTTGTTCCAAACTCTAGGATGGGATAGATCGAAGATAGAAGTTTGATATGATCGAAAGGGCCCAATATTAGAGATCAAAAAGTTGAAGAGTCACATTGATAGCTCTTGCATCATTCTTGTTGGTTGAAAAAAACTCATCCTCAAGTTTGAATCTTTATCTTTTCTATGATAAGGCATACAATCAGCAACATTAAAGGTATACAAAACACCATATTCTTCGGGAAGTTCAATCTTAACACCTTTTTACCAATTGTTCGAAGGATTTTGGATGGGCATCTGCTCGAGGCTCGAGTTTGTCAAAACAACCTCAAGGAAAGAGTTATTGTAGAGATGAATCCATACTAAGTCTCCTTTAAAAGTTGTGGGCTCGTGGTGTTTGTTGGCGACATCTTTATACTTTTTTATTTAGTTTGAGGATGTATTCACAAACTTTGTCATGGCCTAAGTAAGCCCTTTCCAAAAGTTGACAATGGCCATGTTGATGATAGAAAGTTAGACAACATCAACATGGCGAAGAACACCACATAATGTACTTATAGCCTATAGGAATATAAGAACATTACAATAATAAGGAATAATGATTTATTTTAAAGAAATAATGAAATGCGTCACTATCGAACATAAAAGAAAAGTGTTGAAACATAAAGTAAGCTAAACGAAGAGCTTTCAAAAACACATGAACACTGAATACAATGGTGGCTGCGTCTCATAAGCTCAGTAGCTGCAATGACTTAATACCTCTCGTAACCATTGACTATTCTAAAGATAAAATGAAAGGAGACTTGTGAGCAAAAACTAGTAGGAGAACCTCCCAGGTCTAACAAACTACAACTTTGACAGTGTAAAAGAAGGATTATGTGTATGCTACAAACACTAACATGAAATATAAAGAGAACTTCAATCATAATTGCCAATCACAGGATGACACTCCTCTCCACCTAAGAGGGTTGACTTAAATATCCTTATTGACTATACTGGTTACATCAACCAGTAGGCCTAGGAAAACTCTCTCAACCCTAAGAAGTTGTATCAACGTAAAGTTGATACTCTTAGAGTCTCAACTTTTCTATTAACATTGATTATGCCCAATTGTCATGAGTCCTCATCATGAGATATCATGTGATAATTGCATCTAACCACCCAATTATCCTTGATCCATCCTTAATGCCATAAGGCTGCACAAGTGCTTCCTTAACATGTTATGATTTATTACATTTTATATAAAAAATATTACCACACCATATCTTTAGGTGGTATTCTATCTTTATTCTATGCATGTATTGGCATATTTTATATAACAAAGAGTAAGAGAGCATTCTCCGATAAAATGAACATTGTAACATGAAATATTTAAGCATGGCAAAGGTAACATAGCATGTACATAAGCATAAAGAGTCCAACGACATATATAAAGGTAACATGATAATAAAAGAAAGACCTTAAATGAGAAATGACTGAAATATGAGTAGGTTAGGATTCAACTAACTTTTGGTGGTTATGTTTGACTCCAAATTGAGGCATGGTTTTCTACATCATAAATGCTCACAACTTTTCTCCTAAGATTTGGATGCAAAACTTCTCTTCTCATTTTTTATTATCCCCACAACACAGATACACACAAGAAATTAGATATATATTTTTTATACAAAATCATAATGGATCTCCGATACCAATTCTATCCATACCAAAATCCCTCATGCCCATCCATTATTGGATTAACCCCATAACGTAATGGATTTACCATACAAGCAAGGGCACGATCTTACCTCAACGACTGAGATCATAGATACTAAAACAATAATCACAATGGATGATTGCAGTCGATAAAATCCAATAATGTTGCTCCCTTAATTAAATAAATCAAGGCTTTTAGGCGATTACAATGGCCAAGTATCAACCTAATGAAAAATCAAGCCCTCTTGTCCACTACGAATATATGGATCAGTGGATGAAATTCGTTTCACATGCAGCTGAAGTTCATACTACTGTCACAGTGTCACTACCCTAACCTAAGAGCACAAAAGGGTTAGGACATCTTGCAAGAATAGATAGGGATGATAATGAATAACCCATGGCTTTCCATGATACCAACCAAGGCAAACTCAATACCTAAATTAGATCACAACCAATACTTTGAGTTTATCAAAGATGGAAATTGGCTTGTTTACAAAAGTTCCAAACAAGGGCCATTCACTATGATCAAGAGAGGATGTTGTGTTCATATCGATCAGTAGAAAGAGAAGCTTGATCAACATATGGAAAACCTCCATGGAAGACTAGAAGAGGGGCCAATTATTATCGGTGGAGGAGCAATCCAAGTTGAGTGAAGGTTCGAGTGGTATCGAGTAATGGGGTTGGGGAAGTCATACTTAATGGTTTAAATAAGTTTATAGGGAAAAGGTCAAGTTGTTGCTAATTGATTTTTTGTAGGGCGATGAAGTTACAACATTTGGATTATGCAGGGGAGGGAGTGGGCTATGATAAGCTCAACAAGAGGGAAGCGGGTTTAAAATTTGGAGTTATGCGGGAGTTTCAATTTATAACTGACAGGATACAGGTTTGGTATAGTATCGTGTCATAACAATACAATTTCAGTACTATTCCATATAAATATATTAATTAAAAATATTTTTATTAGTATTTGATTGCCATAGATGTTTTTTTTCTAATAATTCTTCTCCACCTTCATCTTTGAAGAGGTTTTTTTCTATCTCTGTAATAATTCTTAGTGTCTGTTGTTTATTTTGTTAGAAGGAGGGAAAGAAACAGATTAAAGAGGGAGGGAAAGGAATTAATTGTCAAAAAAATAAAAAATGAAAGAGGGAAAAAAAATAACTGCCCTAAACCCTATAAAGATCCTAAAAAGATGAAAATAGAGGGAAAAGAAGAAAGACAATATTTTTTTTTAAAAAAAAAAAAGGCAGCCTCACGATCTCGCAGAGGCCTCCACGAGTCTATTTCTGCCTTGTGGCTCCACCCGATGTCGGTGCAAAAATGATTTCGGTGCCAATCAGTGGGTGAAACTGTAAATTCTGCCCGTGTTGATTGTCATGGCTCAATATAATGATCCTTGGTTCCTATGAGAGAGGATAATGACATGAGAGGAGGATGATAAGGTCACAGGGTTAGATCTCACATGGATGATGTGAGTGAAGGATGCTCGAGTTGTTGAAGGCATGAGTAGGCCTTAGGAGGAAAACGAACATAGTTTGGAAAAAAATGGTTTTAGGATATTAATGACAATATACTTAAAGATGTCTTGATCCACTATTTACAACTAGGCCCTCTATTTAAACAAGTATGAGAGGTAAGCCAAGAAGAAATCATTATTAAAATCTTTCTAAGGTGTATTAGGTATTGACAAAGGTGTATAATGACTAATATTTTGGGAATGAGCTTTAGCAATATGACATGTAGGACATCTCTTGATATAAAGTCTAAGATCTTAAGGTAAAAGGGCTGATAAAAATATTCTTGAAACAATTCTAAAGTTTTATCTCGATCAAAATGTCCATTAAACTCAATTTTCCTTATTATTCTTTGATAATAAAATAACATAGTGAACAAGTAAGAATGCTAGGGGATTTCCCTTGAAAAGAAAGCCATTTTATTTAAAAATTGTTGAGAAGGACCATCTTGGCATACTTTTCAAATCTCATCAAACTATATAAAGTATTCAAATCTCACCAAAATATAGATTATGCTTGCAAATCTCATAATGTTTTCTAAGCACTTTAAATTTGACGATTTTTAATAATATAGTAGCAAGCAAAGAATATTTTCTACTAAGAACATCGACCTCTTGGTCTAGAACACCCATTTTATGCTTGATGACAAAAGTATATGCTTGAAGAAACTTCACCCATTGACAATCAGTCCTCTAATTCTCATTAGCTTGGCTAATTTATGAGTAATCCAAATCTCTAAGTACTTGATAGCCATTAATTTCTAGATTGTATTGGTCATCCTGGAAAACATGGGAATTGAGAGGAGACTATGAGCTTGTACAGATGCATTCACAGTTCTGATCATGGCATGTGATTGATCAAAAACAATCAGAAAATTTGTTGTTTTTTCACTTCTGATTGGTTCATGATGTCAAGGTAATCTGTCAGACTGGTCAGAACACATCAAAATGTTAGTGGATCTTCGGACACATTTAATATTTATCTTGATTTATAGACCATGCTACACTACCTTATGCATTAACTACATTATTATCTTACTAGGAAATGACATTTATAATAATTAATTTAAAGCTTATAAAAATCAACTCAATAAGCTAAATGAAAGTTTATATGCAATATAGAAATGTAGTTTACAATTGCATACTAGTAAATAATATCCATCAATTTTCGGGAAAAAACACTAATATACATCATTCATAAAATAACTTTTGCATTGTAATGTGTACCTACAATATTCAAAATATAATCTTTGAATTTCCTATAATTATAAGCTTATATCTAATGTGGGTTTTAAGTTTTTATATTTCTACACCAGTATTATTCTACTTACAATAAGAGTGTGATTAGAATAAATTTGAAAGTTGAATTGTGTGAATAAGCTATGAAATTTAAAGGTTTAAAGCAAACATGACCATTTAAAAAAATAATTAGTTTGACAGGAAGTAAATATTAACAAGTATAAAGGTTTCCATATCTTGGATATAATATTCAACAAGAAGTTTATGAAGATGTCATTAGTAAAATAAAGACTCACTAGTTAAAATTGAGCGGCTTGCATAGTCTTGTGCAATTATCTTATGCTCCTTATGTTTAAGTAAAACATTAACATGATTCTCATATGACTATCAAAGTTTAATGAGTCAAAATGTAGAACAGTTGAGAGACTGCACTATAGACATGCTGTTGTTATTGTTATGCACCTATAATATTCAATTTCTTCAATTCAACGTGACGTTAGATTCTCATTCTTCATTTTGTTACACTTTTTGAAAAAATACTTTAATCATTATTATTTCTAATATTAATTACCTGTTCTTTGTAGGTTGATCGATGAGGCTCTATCAAAGGGAGTAAAAGTTGCTGTTTGCAGTACTTCAAATGAGAAGGCGGTATGTGCTTATTCTCACCCTTAATTGCTGGCCAAAAGTTGTCATGTCTATCTGCCCTCTGCTTCAGGCCGATGGGCATTTTTATTTATTTGTACTATTAGCAAACCATCTCAGTTACTTACTCTGGATTTGATATGTTAATTTTTGTTTTTTTTCAGTAGGTTTATCCTGTTTATAGCTTGTTTGGCATCCTGATTAAGTGATTATTATATGTATGATTGGCAAAGTAGAATATAGTGTTATTGAATTTACTTGTCTGCTGTAGCCCTAAATGCCAGATTGATATATGATAATAGAGAAAAAAAAACATTGTAGATGACAAGACAGAACTTCACAAGCTATCTTTAAAATGTAAATCACAATTTTTTGTCCTTTCACCCTCAAAATTAACAGTTGGCATTCCAATTGGTTATCTTGTTTTCCTTGGAACTCTATATGTTGGCGTTCCAATTGGTTATCTTGTTTTCCTTGGAACTCTATATGTATCACTCTTGATTCCAGTATGATTTTAGCCAAGCGGGTGCATTTTTCTATCAACTGTGTTGAGAGTAGCTAATTCACTGGGAAATGAATATTAGTATCATATGCTTGGGATAATTATTTAATTTGGGTGTTAAAATATATATGGGGTTGATCTTCCAAGGATGTTGCAAGATTTGATCCATCCGTATGATATACACCTCTCCCCTTTTAATATTAGCAAGGTGATATATTGTGTACTTCACTAAACTCATCCCTGTTGCATCAATCTTTTTGAAAAAGAGAAATATGTTTGTTTGCGTTTACCTAACAATCTCAAGTTTCCAACGATTCAAAACTTATATCAAGCTAAAATAAAATTAAATATATCAAGGAAACATTTTTTAAAAAATCAAAACAGTGAATACTTATATCCAAGAATTATATATATAGGTAATATAGCCAGCATATCAATGAGTCAAAGCCATCATCTGCTCACTACAATATAGAATGTGCTTTCATTTGTATTATTAAACCAAATTTAGCTGACTATAGGAATTGAAGTATTGAGACATGTTGGTTGAATTTGAGCAAAATTTAATGCTCTACCTGCTGACCCCTATTCTAATTGAATGCTAGAGAACCAGATTATCCTATATATAGACTAAAATAAGCCCAAATGAAGCCTAGATTTAATCCTTCTAACCTTAATTATCATGTTTACTCGATGAGTTCTACCCAACCCAAAATTAACTTCCAGTCGCCCAAAACTCAAATATTGGTTCAGTTTAGTTTAAAATGCAACATTTTAAATAGGATAATTTGGTATCTAACATTGTTTATTATTCTTTTCTATGTTTTGACTTTCATGATGTTTATGCGGGCAAGCGATGAGAAAACTAGGGTTCAACATGATCATGTCAAACTTCTTTCACTCCTCTATGTCTGCTCTTGTTTTCGTGTGTCAGAGAGCAATTATGGTTGGACACCTCGCTTTAATTAAAAGAAATTTTATTTGATAAGTTAAATAAATATTTTTTTATTTTTTATTTATTCTGTTTAATTCATTTCATTAGAATATCATGAGTTTGCTACAAAGAAAAAAATTGTTGGAGGTGGACCATCTTCTACTGTGGTAGACAAAATGGTTACTTGTTCTTTCATTGTAGGCTTGCTAGGTTGGGTTAGACTAATTCTTTCTTGCTTTTATTCTTCTTGGATAGGATTAATTAGTGTTGATAGTTGCCTTGCTGAGGTGGTTACTGACTAGATGATATTTTTGTCTTTCTAACACTTGTATCTAGCTTAGCTATACCAATTTGGTGAGCAAGAAACAATAAAGTTTTTTGGGATCTTTATTATATCCGTGGAGTGGTCGGGTTTAACCCTAGTAAAGTTTTTAGGCTATTAAGCAGTTTTGTCATTGTATGGTATCACATTATTGTTCAATGTTGACCAGTTCTACTTAGACTCCTTTTGTTTCATGGAAACCAGATTTTTCAAGGTGCAATAGTAAATCATGGTAACCAAAAAAAAAAAAAATCAACAGAAAAAGTGATAAATATTTTTGTAAAGAAAAAATGATTTCTTTAGGAAAAAAGCCATTTCTATACTTATCCACAAGCCCTTCACTTCATCAATAAATCTCTCTGTATTTCAACCTTCAACCTCATTCATGCAGGCAGATCAGTTGGACCAACCTACTCGATTAACCCAACTGTGAGAAGGGAAAAATATTTTCCTATGTACGCAATAATCACATGAAAATATTCTTCATTAGATTTTCCTAATACATTCAAACAGTAGAAAATAATGAATTTTTCCAGGAAAAATTGGGGCCTTAGTGTTTAGTTTTCTATCTCTTTGCCTTTTAGAAAATTGTCCAGTACTTGATAACATGTACTTGGATTTTATGCTAGTTTAATATATTTTGGGTAAACATTGTTCATCCTTTCGTTTAAAAAAAATTGTCATTTTTGATTTTCCACACTCAATTTTATATTAGATTTTATTATCATGGCATATGTACGTTCTTTGCTTTAGATCTATTAAGAAACTGAGAGAACTGCATTAAGCTTGCTCTGTCTGACAATCTTGATATCATATTAGATTTTCAAGGAAAGATTTCATATTTTTTGGAGTTAAGTTCTATGGTGTAAGTTTCAAACTTTTTAACAACTTTACATGGGTGAGAAATGCAGGTTTCAGCAATAGTTTCATTCTTGTTAGGCCCTGACCGAGCAAATAAGATAACAATATTTGCTGGAGATGTAGTTCCCCGCAAAAAGCCTGATCCGGTGTGTTGTTTCTTCTATATACTATAGTAGTTCCATCATCTCTTTATTGGACATCTTGTTCTGAAGATCCTTTGTTTTCTGATTAACAATAATTTGCTTTAACTTGATAGAGATATATTTATTTGATTGGCAATTTTAGATCTGATTATCATCATAACCTTTAGTAGTTTCACTGTGTTTGCATGTCAAGTATACGGAAATTGAAAAGTATGGCAATATTCTAATGTGTCTTTAGTAATTTGTTTCCTGCAAGCAATTGAAACATTGTTTTCCTATCATTTGTTTCCTTTAAAAAAAATAAATGAAAGAATAGTTAAGCCTTGTGGGAAAAATAACCTCCAATCGAAAAGAGAGAATGATGGTAGTATTGTTCATAGGATAAAGGAATAGTTGAAATAGACAGGCTTTTGTCATATTATATGATAGGTGTGTGCACTTTAGGAATTGGAATAAGAAATTGACTATGCTTATGGTGAAAGGGTTGGATAGTGAAGAAGAAATATGTAGATAAAATTAATTTTGCAGAGATGAAGATGTTTAAATGCATGCAGAAGAAATAACATAGAATTGCTGCCAAATACGTAAATAAAATTAATTTTGCAAAGATGAGGATGTCTAGATGTATATGCAAAAGAAATTAAATAGAGATGTTACCATAGTGAGCAAATAAGTGTAACTTTACAGATCCACAAATGATAGAATAAGAAAAAATAAGACAAACATAATACTTGTTCAAATATGATCCGTAGATTCTATAATAATTTAGAGTTGAGATGTACAAAGTAAAGCAAGACCAATGATAACTCTACTTGAGTAGATGCCCAAATGAGTGGAATCTTTCTAATTATATGAGCCTATATAGGGCTAATGATGGAATAAAATCCGTATGGCCAATTCCAAATAGGTGGGAAACATGTGTTTCTTGTTTTTTTCTTATTTTCCTTGTGAAGGTGATGACGGTGAAATTACAAAATTCCTATGTAATAGTAGCTCATATGTTACTTTCATAGTAACGGGACCATACAGTGGTGACTGTTGAAACTAGAAAAAGTTCAAGGATACTGTAAATATCTGTGTATTAATCTATTCACCCACATTATATGATAACTTGACTACATGATATTCATTTTCTAGAGCATTTGATGAAAACTGTTTCTCTCTTTTCATATTTCAGCCTAAGGTCCTCGACCACTAC
Organism: Zingiber zerumbet; assembly: GCA_037833815.1. Taxonomy (NCBI): domain Eukaryota; kingdom Viridiplantae; phylum Streptophyta; class Magnoliopsida; order Zingiberales; family Zingiberaceae; genus Zingiber; species Zingiber zerumbet. The sequence goes on from JBBMJZ010000126.1 coordinate 16,770,011, forward strand.
AGGCAACTAAAAAACTTAATTTTATTTAGAATATGCATTAATACCTTCCTATTATACATGTATACACATGTTTATTTGTTTGTTTTAATTCTGTTTGGTTGGAAAATTTATTCACCGGCAAACTAATGTTTAGTTTAGAAGGCATGACAATGTTCCTTGTATTGTTTTTTTTTCTGTTCTTATTTATAGTCACTTTTTATTTATTTTTGGCAGGCCATCTACTTGTTAGCAGCAGAAACTCTTGGTGTGGATCCAGCTAGGTATTATTACTTTACATGAAATTTCCAGTTGCTGCACTGAATGTCACCGCATTTTCATTTTCCCTAAACCTTCACATTAATGGAAAATAGTATCTGTTATATATTTGAAATTATGAATCAAAGTCAAGTATTTATTTTATTTTATTCCTCATGGGACTCTTTTAGAAAAGTAGTAGGTTTCAATGGATCATGTGATGTGTATTTAGAAAGAAAAATCACACAATTATGGGTGTTCAGTCAACATTTGAAACTATATGACTAAGAACACCCATGGTCCACTAGTTCTTTAGTGACTGAATTCTCACACATAATAGCTCTAATACCTTGGCACTCCTCCTCAAGCCATAGGATACATCACACTCCATGATCTTGGAAGAATAATTGGTAACATAGCTCGAGCCCAGTTACTAGATAGAAAAACTAAGATCAATTTTTTTTTACATAATTGAGAAGGAAGTAACATATACCAGAAACAAAGGGTAAGGCAGATGGGGAATCAAGCCACACCACACTGAATAAGAGCCTCCACCTGGATTAAAATTGGTGAGATTAGATTAGTGCAGCAGAGCATACTGTAGCTAGCACACAACACTTCACAATTTTATTTCATTTTCTGAAAACTACAAACTAAAAATAGAAAAATTTTCAGTTGCCAAACAAGGCTTAAGTTTGCTGCTTCTTGTGCTAACTTTAGTGTCTCTAACTAGCTCAAACTCTCTACTTTAAGCTGTCATGTTTTCCTTCTGCTGTTGTTCTTCTCAGTTTCATGAACTACCAGATTATTCGTAGCATTGCTTTCTTGCATTGGTCATACATCATGCTTAATCACCCTGTACTTTTCAGTTGTGTCGTGGTAGAAGACAGTGCTATTGGCCTATCAGCCGCCAAAGCTGCTGGTATGAAGTGCATAATAACAAAGAGCGGGTAAGCATGTTTATCTTTGCATGTTTTCTTTACTTTCCTATACTGAAACATTAGTTTGAATTAATAAAATGGATACCATCATAATAAATAGCGAACATGGTTCGGACCCAAAAACATGCACAGTCATGTTGAAAGATTGTGCTATTCTGTCCTTCCATCACCATCAGTAGAAAATCGCCACTGCCCACTTTTTGTTAAGCTCCAAACCACTTACTTCAGCCTAAGGGTTCACTAAAAAAGTAAGACCATTCTTATGTTGGATTATATACAAACCGACTTGTTTTGAACTTATTGGGGCGTTCTTATCCATAACTTTAGTTAAAACTAAATGTTAGCAACCAAATGTGAAGGTTATTTTATTTGCTTTACTATTGAGAAAAAACTTCGAGAGAGACATTTAAGATAATATGAGCATGTACTTAGACGACCAATAAATGCTCCTTTAGACGATGTGAAACTATGACAAACATGCACATCAAACAAGAAAGAGGAAGACCAAAAAAGACTTAGTTAGCAACAATTAAACAAGATAAAATTTATTTTAAGTATAGATCATGATATAGTAGGGGATAGAGCCCAATGACATAAAAGGATCCATATAGCCGACCCCACCTAGTGGGATAAGATTTGGTTGTTGTTGTACTATTATATAGTATTGATCCTAATGGTTTCTTTTGGCAAACTGTGTATTTCAACGTTTCATGTGAAATTGGTTTAAGCAACAATTTTAAGGTTGGATTTAATTGCCAAAAACTTAATGTTTGAAAAGATGACAAAAATGTGAAGGAAAAAAAAAATGTATTTAGTGCTTATGCGTTCATTCAAATATGGTTGCACATAGGTATACTGCAGAAGAAGACTTCGTCACAGCAGATGCAGTCTTCGACTGCATTGGAGATCCTCCTGAAGCACGGTTTGATTTATCTTTTTGTGCTAATCTTCTTCAAAAGCAATATGTGAGCTAGGTACATAAATTCTCGCTTCTTGTTCTTTCACAAGTTCCAGGTTCACAGACAATAGTCGTATTCATAATCATAATCCTGGATTTATTGTTCAATATCTTAATAATAATGAGATGGACTCTGGCATGGCCATACAATGTGCAGTGTTTCAGAGTCAGAATACTTGCATTGGTGCAAATATAAACATGACTTAGTTTCATGTCTTGAACATTTATTGGTGTCAGTATAGCCAAAGTTAGTATAAAATAATTTTAGATGATATAAAATCAATTCAACTTTCTGAAATAAATGAAATTATATTTTTGATAGATGACTCAACACTTCATAAATTATTATGTCAATATCACTTTGGCATTCCAACCAAAATCAATACCACTGATACCATCTTGAAATAAGCATATTTAAATAACCCCTTTGAGATATTATCCTTTAGAATAGCTCATTAAGTTTATTATTAATTTCCTCCTTTTAAAATATTATAATAGGTCGTTATATTTTTTTAATAATTTTTATATTAATAATTTTGATTATAGAAGATCATTACATGTAACCACTAACCCTACATGTATATTTATATGTTTCACGTAAGTAAAATGCATAGGCAAAGGACAATGAGATATATAACAAACTAGATAAGTTGATTTAGATATATAAATTTAGAAGATCATTTTCTTACTAATGGGAGGGTTTTCATCCTGAGTCCAGCAATTTTTTAGGGTTTCAAAAAAGTAGACATAAAATTGTAACTCAGATTTTACCAGAGTCAAAATTTATGACATTCTCATTTACGAACAAGGTTAAATTTAATTGATTATCAAATTAATTGATATTTTTAACGGTTGCACATCAAAATCAAAATAGTTTAGTTAATCGATTTTTAAATTTTAAAATTGAGATTGATATTTTTTATAAAATAAAAATAAAGTTTCAAATAAAACGAATTGAAGTTTTGAATTCGATTATTAATTCGATTTAATCAACTTTTGTTCTTACTCGTCATGCTTACTAACAATTAAATTCTAAACATTTGTGGAAAAATACACATTATTGGACTAGCATTGGGGTGCATTTTGAGTGTATCATTTTATTATTTTTTTCTTAATCTTAAAGGGAGGAATAAAGCACATAGATCATACATAGTGGCAAGACTCCATTAGAATAGTTTTAGAAAAAACTTTCTTCCATTCCTTAATTATTAACGGTCGATTATAAATTCATCTTATAATTTATTTTTATTCGTATAATTTGAGAACAAGTGTAAAAGATATCAGAAATGAATGCAATGCACCTTTTACGTGGAAAAAAACTCAATAATAAACAAGCTCATCAAATCTTTAGAAATATATTTTTCAAAAGTATTTTTCTGTGGAACATTGTTGATTTTTTTTTATTTTTAAAACGCGAAAAAAAAACAAAAGAAAGAAAGTAAGCATTCGGATTATCAACTTTAATTTCATATATAAAATTTACAGAAATTTAAATAAAAATCATTCCCCCAAATAATTATTTAAATAAAAATTCTCGTACACGGTTGACTTGCGCATCAGGTACGACCCGGCCTATGGCAAGTAGAATTTATGCGACACAAACCTCATGATGAGTCTTATTGGAACACGTTGACTTTAGTAAATCAAATTAACCAGTATAATTCATTTTACTATCATGTAAAAAGCACTTAAAAATGCTCGAACGGAAGACCAAATCACACCGTAGTAATTTTACACCAAAACTCCCCTTCCCAAACTAAATCGGTAAATCCTTTAAGCAATCTAATAATCTAAAAGAGCCCTAAATGGATATGACTCAATCAGAGGGCATCTAAAGAGCTTGAGTTATTCATTATCACCTATTATTTAAATGCAAATACACGACAAACAGCGAATTCGCGAGCAACAAAAAAGATTTGTCGGAGCAATAATCTTTTGCTGCAAACAAGCTTCTATCAATAAATTTACACGTTTCGATGTGGCATGGGTTGTAACTTGTAAGTTCTAACTTTGGCAATATAAGGGGCATAAGAGTGGCCAATCTCATCATTTCTTATAAGAAATTCATCAAATTCCAAGAGCACACTACTGATAGACAAAATTAAGCCTAAATAATAATAATAAAACACTACTATTCACGATCGTTAAATGCTCTAAGTCGGCTGGCAACCAAATTTGTTCGACACAATTTAACTTGAAAGTGTTAGCAAGCCACAAGACCTAAACGCTGACTCGGTAGAGCATAAAATATAACATTACCTACGGAAACACAAACCACAAAACTGTTTCAGATTCAAACCCCTAAAGATATAACATTAGAGGTAAGCAATTGCATTTCTGGGTGCCACATCTCCCACCTAGCAGTCTGTGAAATTCAACTAGACATGCCTTCACGGACCACCTTAGCCCGCTGAATTAATACTCAGATGGGGTGATCACATCATCAATCTTCAGAATCATTTTCACAACCTGAGTTGCAAGCAAAATTTGCTGCTGCTTCCCAATCAGCGTCTCAAATACATTCTGCTCCTTCATGTCGTTTGTCCCAACATCATTGCAATCAACACCGAAATGTGGATTCGTCTCCTGCATCAACCACAGTAATGTCAGAATATTAGTCTCAATTAAATTTTACACGCCCACAAGAAACTTTGATATTCTTTGTTCCACGTGTACTTTTATCTTGATATCAAGCATAAGCCTTGCTACTAGATGTGAATTTAAACATAAACAGGAAACCTACTTTGCACCAAAATAATCCCAAGGAAAATGAAAATAAAAAATTTCCATTCCTCCTAGATATATTGTCAGGTCCTGAGAAATTGGAAGTCATCAAGCTATCACTGAATGCGGAGGCATCTAAACACCCACTTTCAGATCAAAAACATAATTCCATATCAAAACACTATAAAGCTTAAGCGTGTAGCATTAATTCTACCCGTGTAGGTATGAATCTAGTGGCTTGCAGCATCTCTCATTATCTCACTATAGATGTTTGCAAAGTAGATCAAATTAAAGGAATTTTTTCACCATCGATATATGCACAAAAAAACCCTGATAAACTGCAAGTGTGTCAGTCCTTTGCAGTTTTAGTATGGAAGGGAAAAAAAATAAAACAGACAAAAAAACAGTAGTACGATTCCATAAAACCAATGAGGCAGTTTTAGATAAAATGGCTTATATCTACAACAGCACCAGCTTTTCCCATGTGAAGAGTCTAGAAACTGATTTGTGATTGTGTGATCACTGTTGTGAACCCTAAAGATGATATATATAAAGGGAAAGACCAAAATGCACGGTTTCAATTCACTGCATAATTGCCTTTTCCAAACCCAGAAATACTAATACTTATTAAGGGAGACAGTAAAAAAACTGACAGGAATATCACACTAGCTACGTATTTACTAGAATGAACTTTACTCATTCATTCAGATATACATGCTTCCAACAAAAGAGAGACAGGAAAACTATGAGCAGAGATCAAATTAGCCATTTTAATGGTTCCAGTGTTTTAACTAAAATGAGCTATTGGTTATTCCTTCATAGCTCAAAGTTAAATTCACAACTGAAGATACTTCATAGATGACCTATGAACATCAACAAGATAAATACAAGATTACTAAGATTTACCTTAACTTGCTGAGATTTAACTGCTGTAAGTGTGTCAATAGGTGGGAGACCACTATTCTCAGCAAGGGCCATTGGAATAGCATCTAAAGCTTCAGCAAAAGACCTGATAGCATACTGAAGAAAGAAACAAAAGGAATGATTTAAGAATCAGTGTTCAAATAACTAACATAGTATCTAAGAGGTTCTGACTTTCACACCTGCTCAACCCCTGGAAATTTATCTGCAGCATTTTCCACCGCAATTGAACAAGATATTTCAGCAGAACCACCACCATAAACAATAGAATTGTTGCGTATCAGATTTCTTGCCACACACAGTGCATCATGAAGACTACGCTTTGTTTCCTCTATCATCATTTTGTTACCTGTAGTATTGTGAATAAGGAATCATATTAAATAGACCCCATATTGCATATTGTCAACCGAATGGTATATAACCTATAAAAGGTATCTCTGTCAAATCAGAAGCATAAATATACAGATTCGCAAAAGAAACAGATTCAATCGAAGTTGTGAAAGTTGGAAGAAACACAAGTAGTAGTCATAAAGAAGTGATGCTAAATGTAGGCTCAATCACAGTTCATAATTCAATTTAACTCTACTGATTAATTTTCACAAAGTTACCTGTTTTTTTGTCTCTCCCATCTTAATTTTTGCAAAGATACAATATTTCTCTGCTCTCTCTCGCATATTACAGTTGCTCATAGGCATTGTTTAAAATTGGAGTTTCGGTTTATGATAGGAATGTTACAATTTCGGTATCATATCGTGCCATGTCGTGCCTAGCATATATAGTTTCTGTATTTTTTAAATATAAATTATATTAATTAAAAGTAAAATAAAATAATTGACCTAAATATTAAAAATATAATAAAAATAAAACAATTTTTTTTAAAAAAGAAAAAGATATGGAATTGGAGTGCTTCTATATGGTAAATAAATAATTTATTATATATTTTCGGAATTGCAGCATAAGGTATCCGGATGCATATCAAAGTCTTATATATATATATATAGTTAATGGGATAATTTAAAAATTATTAGGGATTGATTAAGCTTGTTTAGACTATCCCTATTATAGCTAGGAGTTGATTGAAATTATTAATATAAGTTTAATTGAGCTCTAAGTTTACCTAAGTTAAAGTTTAATCTATCCACGGGAAGCTATAGTGGAGGACTGTGGCGGCCTCCGCAACCCCACAGGATCGCAGCAGCCTCCGGCTGGGTCGGGGAGGCCACAACGGCCAACGGTGCCGATGTCGAGCGGAACAATAAATTTTGCCCGGCGTGATATGCAATTTTAAACCTTGCTCATAGATATTAACAGTATACTCAATAGTTTTTTGCTAGTGTGCTGTGACGATAAATATTTAGGTATAAATCTCCACAACAATTACCATCCTAAGCTTAAATGACACCCACCCCAGTCATCCAATGCCAAGCACTTTAAACCTTTTATATCTTTCACCACTCTTCACATTTGGAGATTCTCATTCATCTGCTAAGGGCTTGTTCAATTGGATGGACAGATGAATGGACACATGAATTAGTGAATAAATGGCGATGGATGGATGTAGGGATGATTGAATGGGCAGATGAATATTGTGTAATTATCCTTTCATCTATTCATCTCAGTTGATGGACGAGTATATGATCCATCAATTTTCATGTCAAGTTGGAATGAAAAGTCACAGGAGGTATCACAAAATTTGAAAATAATAATAACAATATCCTCCTCTCGATAGTTCCTTTCTTCTCCCATCTTCAAGACTTCAACTCCAACTGGCCAACCTTCAAACCTTCCCAAATTTGTTCCAACTTAAAATTTGAAATCTAAAATTAGACATGGAAGCAAACAATTCGAACTAGATAAGGCATTCCTATGAATTAGCAGAGCAATCTGAAACAAAAATAAATAAATAATATTTTATACTATGCATGTCACAGGCCTACAGAAATATTGCTCATTTCTGGCTGATGAGAGGGGGACCTAAAAGGAATATACATTTGACTAGCCCACTTTCAGTTCACAAGTTTCAATTAGTCTACTACAGTTTAGAAATAACGAGAGGAAGGGAGGGAAGGGCTACATTTCCTGTATTTTGATTCCTAGAAAGGAGACAGAAGGGAGCTCACTCAATGTTCTATGCACCCATGGTATCAAAGCAACTGGGCTCATTATGTTAAAGGAAAAAATGAATAATGTCTTTAATAGAGACATGGCTTTATATTGTTAGTGTAGATGTACATTTTGTTGATCACATGCATTTTTATGAGAGAAGCTCTAAGCATTTAGTTTAACTTCTATTGTATTTGTACAACATAATAGTATTCTTTGCTCGACCAACTAGTATTGACTATACTAGGAATTTGCCTATAGTGGCATAATATATCCTTAAGTCCTAACCATGGGAAATGGTAAATGGTAAATGGGAAATGGGAAATGGAAAATAGGGAAGGCTTAGCGCAGAGGTATACCTTTCTATGGTGAGCAGTTTCTCTATATGTTTGGAAGCATCTGTCACAGCAAGTGTTTGAGCAGCTATGTCTATGCTTCGACCAAATTTTCATCTACCTGATACGGGATGTGGATGAAAGAGCCGGCCGAAGGAAAAAAAAAAAATTTACATTCTTTTGGGAAGGCTTAGCATAGTGGTATACCTTTCAGAGCCGAGCAATCATTCTATATGTTTGGAAGCATCTGTCACAGCAAGTGATTGAGCATCTATGCCTATACTTGGACCCAAATTTGCATCTACCTGATGCTGGACGTGGATGAGAGAACGAACGGAAAAAAATCTACATTCTCTTGGGAAGGCTTAGCACAGAAGTATGCCTTCTGAGCAGTCACTCTTAAATGTTTGAAAGCTCTGTCACAACAACTGATTGAACACCTATGCCTATACTTGAACCCAAATTTGCATCTACCTGATGCTGGACGTGGATGAGAGAACTGGCGGTAGAAAAAAATCTAAATTCTTTAAGACAAGTGTCATTCTAAGATGAAAGGTTATTTAGAGATCACTATTTTTCATGAGTTGGGAGAGGGCATTCTAGGATATAATATGATAGACAAAAAATAGGACAGACAAAAAAAATGAGATATAAATTGGAATTTTTTTCCCTTCCAGTCATCCTTTATGCTTAATCCATTATTCCAACCAAATAGCAGAAAGAATGGATAAATGGATTCAACTGCCCAATCAGTCATCCACCTTTCAATTTATCATCCCAGGGCAACACAGCTAAAGAAAGGCAATCAATGTACTGGTCACATATTTATAAAATCCACCCTGACACAGATTACTACCAAATTAATCAAAATTTATTTTATACAATACTAAACACTAGGCAAGATCAACAAAAAGGTCCACATAACCAAGATTCATGATGCCGTTAGCAGACTGGACTAATGCATGTAAGAATGCCATATTTCGATTCTGCTGAAGCACCATGAAGTTAAGCTAAGACTACAGGCAATGAGATATGTTACGCTGCTCACCTCCGTGCACAACTCTGTCCGCAATTGAGTGCACTTCCGGGCACCCAGACCACTTCCGAGCGCCCTGTGCACTCAGTCGCGCACAGCATATCAATCTCGCAACAGGCAATTATCTAAAATGAACATATTAATTATCCAATAGGCAACAACTAAAAATAGAATCATACAAGCTCAACAGATGAACTTCCATGTCATGTATATTAATAGGTGAAGTGTTGCTGGATGGTAAAAAACCTACTAAAGGTTGTCATGTCCTTTCTGGAGCATGGACAATTTGAGATCCTTTATCAATTATCATTAAAATATTTATAACTTATTAGCAGTTGCATCAAGATAAAGATGTACACCTATCTATCAAAATTTATTCCCAAAGAAACAATTTCCAATCAGATAAGCCAAGCCCCCAATTCAAGATACTTGATCATGACTAGAATCAAATAATAGGCAAAAGAGGAACAAACTCAAAGTGACAAAGAAGCAATTTTCTTCTTAATGAGAGGAACTTCAGTAATATCAGATCTTGGAGTAAATAACAATACTATAAAGAACAATGTTCTTGATAACTATCCATCTGAAAAAGAATGCAAACTAAGAAATTTCAAAGGCCATTTTTCAGAACCAAGCCACTATATAAATTTAGTCATCATAGAAACTCAGTTATTAATTATCAGATTCTCACAAAACTAACAATTATGTGAACTGAAAACAAATTAGTATTTACATTTACAGAGCTAAACTATAAAGGATCAATATACCTCCACGAATGAAAATGGTTACAGCTCTGGAGTTAGCACAATGCTCAATATATAACATCCGATCTTTGGTAGTTCCAAATGATTTCTCTCTAACTAATCCAGCCTAACCATGTAAAAGATTGGATTAATCACCTTCAGCAAAATTGATGCATGGAAAAAACGATAGAATATTAAAATATCACATTTAATTTAAGAAAAAAATTTACAACAAGAATCCAAAACACAAATAACTTTGTTTGGTTGTGAAAATTTTCAGTTTTCAAAAAATAAATTGAAGTCATTAAAAGAAAAAAAAAATTGAATATTTATCACATCAGTCACCTTTAATAAATTCAAATGTCAAAAAATCCACCCAGTTCACTTTTCCATTCTAAAAGTTTATCTAATCCTAAAACTCTCTTCCTCTTCTGCAACAACCTTTTTCCAAACTTTTCTTTACTCCTGAGAGAGAGAGAGAGAGAGAGAGAGCATGCATAAAATAGAGAAGAATTTTCTTCCCAATTTGAGAAATATAAGGTTGAAAATAAAATGATCCAATTGATCTTTCTACTTTCACTTTCCAATAAAACGGCATTTAGTGGATTGTACCCCACTTCTCTAAAGGAAGCATCATGACAACTTACTTGGCAAGAAACTCCTCAATAATTGCCAAAATTGTTAATACAGTACTGAGATAATCAAACAAAGTTAAAATTATTGCAACAAATTGATGAGAACCCAAATTTTATTAACTGAAATATATATAATGTTTAAATAAGTTGGCAAGTCAAATAAGATTAGAATCAATCTTTCTAATGTAAATGTTATTGAAAGTCATTATGAGATTTCTTAGGCTAAGGCATAGACACCCTCTATAGTTTTAGAGTATACAGGTGCATCAATATATTTTTATAATAATCATTACTTACCTCAATCTTTCTCCTAGTATCAATATATCTTTCTCATACCCACAATAGAGGTCTCAATTTAGTTGATATAACAGAACCAAGTCAATATATCTTTAGACTCAAAATGACAATACACGAATGCCAACTCATATATGCCTTAATAAAATAGTTATAAGCAATTTTATCAAGCGGTAAAAGCGAAACTTACAGTCGTAATATGTTCTTTTGTACATTCAATTTAGTTCATTCTTTAAGGACCTTAGGTTGACACGATAATTTTAGATCTAGATCATGATTTAATCATATATGGAATATTCTTTATAGGTGATAAGTAGTTCAGGAATTATTAATGAGATTCGATTAAAGGATCACCAGATTGATTCTTTAAGAGGCTCAATGAAAGGGTCATCTATCTTAGGAGATGGAATCAAGATACTCTTTTAAGATTAAGTATTAAGGCTTGCTTTAAGGTTCTTGGGCCTTAAGGAAAGCATCCTCAATCGAGAGACGCATCAATTTTTATAGAATTCATTGTGCATGAATATTTCCTGATGACAGCAAGTCATCAACAAGCTCTTCTCCAATTATATATTGAGGCTTAATTAAGGGTACTTTAATTTCATGAGATGAATCACCAAGATAGGAACTAACTCTTGCTATGCTAAGATTGGATTCTCCAAGTCTCCAAGGTTTTTGCATAGCTAAGGATGAGGTGGCTCGCCAAGTAATATTTCTAGGATTATACTCTTGGGATAATTCTAAAAGGATGGTTGACTCTAGGAAAGTGGAGTTTCTAACCTTGTTACTTGGATATCGTGTACTGACACTTCTCGTAAACTTTTCCTTTCATTTAAATGAGGGTTCGAGGATTCTCCTTTGTAATTTTTAGCTTAAGTTTAGCTTTGTGATTATAAAGTATGATTCTTTTCCCTTGTATCTTCAAGTATATTGGTTTCTCTTCCATCACGTATGATAGGGAGATCATACGAGCATGGTCTATTAAGGATGACATGGACGATCTTCATGAGAACATTACACTATATCTCATCAGTACAAAAGCCCATCAAGAAAGGAAATAGAAGTCATACTAAGATGGAAAGGAACTGTTTAGTCTCATTATACAACAATCAAGATTTAGATGAGTTTCTAGTGTGAGTTAAACTTCCACTGTCTATAATGATTTTGCACATTGAGTTTGCATAATGCTTAAGTATACAAGATGCTAGTGCACTTTTTCTTTAATGGTTCAGCTAAATAATGAACATCTTGATATTCATCCTTTTTTTATTAGATTTTATAGGTTGTCCAAGTTGGTTCGACTAAATTTAGACTAGTATTTTGATTTTAGAACCTTTACAAGCAACAGTTATATCTCATAAATCTCATAATAGTCGTAGTGCTTTTTCTCATTGTGTAGATTTAATAAAAAGAAGATAAGGTAGGGCCTACCACAAAAAATATGCTGATTTTTTATTTCAACTGCTGGATGGTGGCTAAACCATAAATGATTCGTGATGATTAAACCAAGAAAAACAAAGAAAATATCTTACAATCTATATGATGGTATTTTTTTTATTGAGAATGTATGTTGATATGAATGGATTTTGTAAGAAAAACAAATTAAATACAAAAAAATTGAAAACAAAAGCTGCAATTTTATTGAAGTGACAAGAATCTATCTTCTATTGAAATTGTCACTAGGTTCAAGTCTTGATGGGAGAAGGAATTGAGTTGCTTTTGGATTATTTTTTTTCTCTCTTGCAATTGTAAAACTGTCATTGTAACAAATAAAACCTCTCTCTTAATCCCAAAGCTTGCATTGAATTCCAATACAAGACTCAGGAGATGAAAACGCCATGGATCATGATTGTCTCGAGCATGTAGATATTGTGGGAGGCACAAAGTGCATCTTGATTCAAGTTTGATGAGAAAGGTGAAGACACTTAGGAAGAAGGAAGTCTAGAGTTAGATTGAAGCACTGGGAAAGGAGGTAGAGTTTATGAGGTGAATCAGGCATGAATATCATGCTTAGGCATTAGCCAAGGAAGGTGCTGAATGAAAGAGTGTGGATGTATGTAAGCAGAAATTGTAGAGGAGGCTTCTATAGTAGATCTAGTGACAATGTCAATAGACTTAGTCCCCGGCCGATGAGTTGTAATCTAAATGTTAGAAGACAAGGGAGAAGAAGTGTCTATGGCTCAACCGCTGCGACAAGGTGTTTCTGCTAAGGATATCAGAGGAAATGGCTTCCTTAAGGTATCATAACGAGCAGAAAAATTGTGCACAAATAGGGTTAGCGGATGATCAATTGCAATAAGTTGCTTCCAACACTAGTGGAGCAGAGAAGATGCCCGTGTGAGACAGAAAGTGGTTAGTCTTCCTCTTCTATGCAGGTGGTAACGGCAGAGGCAACCAAAACTAATAGCTTTAAGTGAATTGGAGGAACTAGCTTCTGTACGGTGTGTGCCCAAAGGTGATGATGGGTGGCGTCAGTTGGGTTGTGCATAGGTGGAAGTTGTCAGACAATGCCAAGTGGGTGAAGCATGGCGGTAGAATATAGTCATGTAGGAGAAGGGTTTATAGCACATGGGAGAAGATTGTTTACTTAAAGGGGCAGCGAAGCAAATGATACATTGGATAGGCTCATGAATGGAGAACCACTACACATTGACCAAACACTGAATCTGAAATCAACTCCAGTACCAAATTGAGACGGCGCAAAAAAACTAACTAAAGAACAATCAAGAAGAATTTTATTAAAATTTTAAAAAAAAACTTATTATTCTAAAAATAACCTATCCTAATTATTTGGTAATTAACTTATCTTGATAAACAAAAATTCTTGACTTTTATTTTAATTACTTCAAAATAAAATCATAGAACTTGTAAAATTTAAACTCCTAATTTAAAACTTCAACTTTTTGTTTTTAAGTTGCCGCAACAATTTCGTATGAATGTCAGATAGATATACCATTGAAACATCAACAAAAACACAATGAGAAAATCAATTTAAAATAAATCATAGGTATAAAATAAATAATCACCATTGTAAAACTAAAAATATTTATTAATAACAAATAAATGATTTATGAAAGCTAGGGAAGCTTATTAACTGCTATAGGTTTCACTGCTGATTTCAATTTCAGTCACATCCAGTAGAACTACACTTTCCAAGAGTGGTTTGATAAACTTTAATAAAAATAAATTTCTGCAGTGAAAAAACACAAACTCTAAAATGAAAGTCCAAACTCCATAGTCTTGAACTTGATTGGCTAACCACTTATATGCAAATCTCTTAACTATTAGGAAATACATCAATTATATATTTTATTTTTTAATGTGCCCACGTCAGATGTTGAAGATACTTGACTCAAATAGAGCTGATCCAACATATTAATTAGTTATATATATTATTATTGTTATGGGAAGGAGTTGAAGGCAAGGCCCACTCTAGTATTATCTCTTGCTCTAATGTCATATTAGAACTTATTGGCAAACTGCTTATTCCATTGATTGAACTATCAGAAAAGGATTAATTTATATATTTCTATTCATAAAATACTTATACTAACAATGAATGTGCAGCCAATAAATTGTTCAATGCATAGAAATCAATCAAACAAGGGGACATGGAACTTCAGTTGGAAATTTATTTTCAAGATTGAAGAAAAAGAATTATAGAACTTTGAGATTATAAATCTAAAGTTTGAAATTGTTTAGTTGATTTTTACCTTTCCTAGTTTTTCAGGGGTCAACTCCTGGAACCTTGGAACTATTCTCCCACCTGTTTGAATAGCAGCATCACAATCAACATAGGTTTTCAATTTTTTTTTCTTGATATGTTACAAGAGGACAATATAGCAAATGCAGACCTGTAGCTATTGCAATCAACTCCAATTCAACACCACCAACCCATCTAACAGCAGGTAAATTCCGATGCATTAATAGATGGTTTGCTTCATCATCAAATCCCCATTGACAGATTACTAAAGTGGCGCCGACATCCTATAGAAGTCAAAAACATTATTTTGGAGCAACTGATTCAAAATCCAAATACATTGGTTTGCGATGTAGTTAAAACATGATTAATTTCAATCCCTCATATTAAATGACTGCAGAGGGATTATAAAACTCAATGACAATGAAAACAAAATAGTCACAAGCAAAAAAAAAAAAAATCTTGACAAGTCAGCATTAGCAACAATCCAATTAACTATCAACAATCAGAGTGCAAAAGCTTAGAGAAGTTTCTTTGATGAGAAGGAAACTAATTAACATGAAGCATATCTACCTTGCATTTTTGAACCATATCATCAAAGTATTTCTGCTCCTGCTGGCGTAACGTCTGGAATTTTTCCACAGAATCAATGTCAATCTTATGCTTTGTCTTTGGCTTGGGCGGCTCAAATGGACATGTCAGAATAGCAATTTTTGCATCCTCAATTCTTTTTGGCATTTGAGGATGGCTCATATCTTTATCAACTACAATACCATAAATAAGCTCTGTGTCTTCCAATTTTCCACCAACTTTCCCTTCAACCTTGATTAATTCCAAATTAACATCTTTCCTCTCTAGATCGGCAACAGCAATAACAGCCTTTACAGCAATCTCCGCTAATTCACGCTTGCAGCGGTTGACGCTGAATCATGAACATGTTAGGTTAGGTATTAGACATGCAGATGACAGAACAATAAAGTAAGTTAAAAAAAGGCAGCAACACATGGATGATAATTAGTGTTCTATGCTTAGAAACCTCAGAATTGCAGCAGGTAGGTCATCAGTACTATATTCAAAATCCATCAATATGAGGGTTGATTCGAGATAGGATATCAGTGAATTCATAATTGAATCAACTGAGCAAAATAAGATATTCAATAGAAGAGGTAATTCAGTGTCGATCATTTAGGATCCTATGCATCCTATAGAAAATAAAAATATATATATATATATTGAACATCATGTTATATTCCATGTAGCAAATTCCCTTTCATGTTTACATAACCTTGTCTTCCTTTTTTCTGCTCAAATATTTTAAAACCATCTCCGATTTCAAACAATATTGGTTCTCTCATCGATCATCATGTACATATCTCATCCTCTCTATCAATGATATTTTTTCTTGCAACTTGGTAATAATTATTAGCATTAACATAAAACACGCCAGACCTTTGGTCACCATACTCAAACTTCAACCAACAACGGAGTGACTTATGTGGAATGGGTTTAAGCACATAACAAGCGAGCAATGAGTTTAAGCACATAACTAGCATGATCTTGCATAGACATAGCATGGTAATAGTTATGATTGAAGGTATTGGTATCAGAAATTCTAAGAAACTAGGTATCGACTGTATCAGATCAGTGAGATCAGTACACTCGGAATTGGTAAAAAATTTAATAAAACAAAAAAAAAAAAAAATGGAAAGAAAAAATAACAAGTTTGATCAATTTTCTTTCTTATTAACCCATTTTTAATTAATATAATTAATTTTAGTTAAAAATATTGGACTTAAAATTGGATTTATATTAATCTATTGTAGTTAGATTAATTAAATAAAAATTTGACTTAATTTAATCAAACAAATCTATGATTTAAAATCTAATTAATTATACTAACGTAATCAATTTAAAATCTGATTTAATCTATAGTTTAATAAATTTAAATTGGTTTTATTGAATAAATTTTAAATCTGATAAAAATCAATTTAAACTAATATAATTTTGATTAAATCATTGTTAAGTTTGAATTAACACTATTTTACTTAATTTTATTATTTTTTGTTAGTTATAGTAGATTGGAAATCCAATTTAGATATCTTTAATTTTAATTAGATTTTTAAGTTAAAATATGAATAATTACATTGATTAAATTAATTTAAAGACTGATTTAATTTAATTTTAAATCTGATTTAATCAATTTAAATTAAATTGCAATACGTTATTTAGTTTCAACCACTTCTTCTCAGTCATGGTCGCGCACCTTCCCCCTCCATGGTTAGCTCGATGCCAATCCTTCTTATAGACATCAAACTCTTTAAGTTTCTTCCTCTCAAAATTAAGTTTTATTTAATCTAGATCTATTTCTACATTTTCTACCACCAACAAGCCTATTTAAACACACATCCCCAACTATTAATATGCAAGATTAACTGACTCGAGCAATTTCATTGAATTAGACCCATATCTTCTAACTTTAAAATTCTAACTTTCACTGATTTCAACCAATTTAACAAGAAATTTGAGCAATTTACAAGTTGATTACTCAACATTTCAACATTTGGTATGGTGTCTAAGAAATCCCTCAGAATTAACAATAATCCCAATCCAAGGCAGTCAATCAGTATTGGAATCAGCTGAGTTGGCCAACCATGGTAATAACCTACACCAATACTTATGCATGCAATGACCATAGGGCCCACTAGTTAACTGAAAATTGCAAAGTTGAGACTAAAAAATAAAAGGTTAGATTGCTGGGACTTGGATAAAAAAAACTTGACCACATAATTTTGATGCACTAAGATAACGAGCATCAAAAAGAAAAATGATAAAAGATCAGCAAGGTTTCTCTGTGAGCATAAAAGTGCAAGATAATAGCAAGATTTCATTAAAGTAATTCCACCATGCTCTGACATCACTAAATTAAATACTTGATCAGAATATTTTGATTCTTTACTAAGTCAAAGATTAAAAAAAATAAAGTAATAAAAAGAGTAGCACTATCAAAAAGGAGGAAAAAAGCGTAGCATATAAACAGAATGTAGCTGAACAAGAGCACCTACTGTAGTGAGTAGAAAAGATAAATAAACCTACATTTTTGAAGACAATGTTGTCATGCAAGTCTGCACCAATGGCTCAATATCGGTGGCACTAAATTCAAATTTATGTGAGATGCGCTCGAGATGCTCCACAGCAAGCCTTGAGGCCATTTCATAACCCTCGGCAACTCTAATAGGGTGAATACCACGTTCCAGTAGTTTCTCTGCCTGCTCAAGTAGTGAACCTGCCAAAACAACAACTCCAGTGGTACCATCACCAATTTCATAGTCTTGACTACGGGATAATTCAACCATCAGCTTTGCAATCTGATTGTCCACATCCATCTGCTCCAAGATTGTTGCTCCATCGTTTGCTGCAATAATCAGAATACACCAATAAGGAGGCACAAAGTTTAAAAAGTGAGAGGAAACCAATGACTTATTATCTGATCTCTGCCTGATAATGTGTATACAAATAAATGGAAGAACAAATCAAACAAATGTAACTGCTTCTTATCCTAAAATAGCTAATATTCAAACTTATTTTTTATCAATGAAAGTCATTTGATATATTTTCATAAATATTGAATTTTTCTCAAGTTATTCATCTATGCTTACTATCTAAATAATTTAGTCCATAAGTTGTCTTAGACATACATGAAGCAGACTGTATGAATGACAATATTGTCAAATGTCATGTAATCATGTAATGACCTGCCAACCAGCATGGACAGACCACCACAAGTCATGTATCCCAACCACTTAAGGTTGGCTCCATGGATCCTATCACAATGTAGAGTTAAATGTAAGCTATCTTGCAATACTACCGAAGACATTATCATTTCTAATTATAATAAGTAGAGTTCTCCTTCAACTCCAATCCCTCATCCCTTTAATGATAATCAATTCAACTTTTCTATTTTATCATGGAATTATATTAGTCATCTTTTTAGATGCTCTTAACATTTTAAGCTACCAGTAGGGAATATCAAATAAAATTCAAGGGATCTGCATTGGGGTAACAAGATATGCTCTACAATATAATTGACATGGTGACCAGACAAAAGAAAATGCACTTCCTGCACAGTGACTGGCCAAGCGAACATAGTGATTTTGTTTTTTCCACATAATATGAGATAAATTCTTAGGAAAGACAAAAGAAATTCACTTCCTGTAAGGTGACAATGCCAAGAGAACATAGTGATTTTGTTTTCCCCACATAATATGAGACAAATTCTTAAGATTTTTTACTATCTCTTACTATGGGATACTGAACAAGTAAGTTAAAGCAATGAGCCAAGACTTGGAAAGGATAGATTTAGTAAAAGAGATACACAGAAAAACACAAATATAACAACATTTTGTATCAAGCACCATGCTAGCTATAGTTCATAACAAAAAAACAAGACATGTTTCAACAGCCTTCCCTATAGATCAAAACTATCATAAAATTCTTAACTAAATAAAGATGAATGCAGAAGCTATTTCTAAATAAGCCAAACAATATCAATACCAAGTAACACATACCAAAGGTTCACACTTCAGGAGTCAAATTGTCATCAAACTCTTTTGTAATTCTAATTTCACGGCCAAATAAAAATCAGATCTGCCTATATTTCCTCAAAGATAGTAATCAAGATTATAGATCTACCAGACCTAATAAAAAAATATTATATTCCTCAACTTGGCATTATGCCATTCTGCATCCAGATTTTAAAATCCTTAATTTGATACATAAACCCAAAAGCCTGAAGCTCCATGTCCATGTCTGGAAACCCAGAACAACTATGAAAATAATATAAAGCAGAGTTTTTCTTGGTCTCCCTTTCCCAACTACTTGAGGTTGACTATATGGATCTTATTGCAACATTGATTTAATATAGACTATATTGCAATTATCACCCAAGAAGTTTAAATCACTTCTAACGATAAAAGTTTTTCTTGTTCTCCTGTTCCTTCAACCTTCAATATTAATCGACTAAACTTATCTATCTTTGGTCATCTTGAAGATCCATGACATCTTAACCTACTAGTATGGAAATATCAAACATAATCCAGGGGTTCTACATTAGTGTAAAAATGTGTTTTCTACAATATGGTAGTCATGGTAATAAGTAAAGACAAAAGAAACTGCATTTTTCCTGTCAGGTACTATTGCTGTTTCATGGATATGTAGATTTCAAGCAAGCATAATTATTTTTATTCCCGTATAATATGAGATGAATGCTTAGGACTTTTTGCTATCTCCTTAAGGGTTATTGGGCAAACATATTAAAGAGCAATGTGACAATGCTTAGCAAGGATAGTATCATGGTAAAAGGGTCATACTTAAAGATACAAATATAACAATATTGTGTATCAAACATCATGTGCCCCTAGAGGTTATAATACCAATGGCATTTGCCCTATGGCCTGCCCTACATGTTACAACTTTCAATAATAAAATTCTTAACTAAACCAATATGATTACAGAAGGCATTTTCTATCTGTAAAAACAAGGCAAATGTCAATACCGATTCAACCTCAGAAGCTACTTGATATACAGAAGTGCACATCAAAGGCTCACACTTAAAGAGAGAACGCAATGGCACTTTTACATTTACAATTCCATGCCCTCATTAAAACCGAATCTACCAATACTTCCTTGAACATGACAATCAAAACCACATCTCTCAGGCCCAAGCAAAAGAAGAAAAAAACGGTCTTCCTTGGTCTGCCATTATACTATTCCCACATGTAAAAAGCAATAAAAGAAGAAGATCTGAGCAGAGCGAAAAGGAATCCAAAGAGAGGGAACAGCATACTGACTTATGATGACGTCGCCATCGGGGCTCTGAAGCATCTTGTCCATACCCTTGGGGCCGAGCGAGGTGCGGAGGATCCGCGCGACGGCCTGCCCGGCGGAAATGTTTGCCTTCTGCGCATCGAGACCCCGCAGGCGCGACTTCTGCTCCTGCTCCTTGATTATGATGAAGGGCCGACCGTACTCGTCGAACGCCAACGCCATGCTCCCTTCGCCTCCCTTGTGCTTCTTCTGTCCGCCTAGAAACGGTGGCGGAAGTGGAAGAAAAACCTAGAAGCTGCACTGCTGCTCCTTGTGTGACTGTTTTATACACGTCCGCGGGGAAGAGCCATAAGTGTGTTAGGGTAAGTAAAGTTGGGTCGGGCTGATCCAGACCGACAGGATCCTGATCCGGATCCGTTAGAATTTAGTTTATACGGCAAATTTGGAATATGAATATGAGCAATGACACGTAAAGTCATGACCCACCATTTTACTTTTATGGACCCCATCACTTTGTGTTTATCCTTAAGCTTTTCCTTGAATTTTTTTCCTTGAGCATATCATTTTTCTATAAATATATGATGAGTTTTAATGCACTCAAGAAAACATCTTAAGGAAAACTCTTAAGATAGACACATAAATGATGGGACCTATCATTTCACTTTTTGTGGGTCCCATCATTTATGTGTCTATACTTAAGAGTTTTCCTTGAGATTTTTCCTTGAGAATATCATTTTTCATATATGATTCAGAGTTTGGACCACATAAAGAGACTTGCTAGAGCATTCATAATGTATCATCATTATCGCATTATCTTATCAAAAAATATAAATTCTATCGTTATATATTTATTATAATAACATATCTTTTTTACGCATTTTACTTTTAAACATTGACACTCAATATTTATGGGTTTCACTGTTCATTCAATTATCTTAAAATTATATCATATTAAATAAATATATTGTGAATATATTTTATAATATTTAAATTATTATTATAATTATTATTAATAATAATATTACTTTAAAAACTATTTTTAAAAAATAATATTAAATTTTTTATAGTTTAAACAAAAAGAGGGGTGTTAAAGCCACATTCATGGCTACCTGAGCTATAGCCCGGGTAGCCAACGACGGTGAGAAAAAAAAATTATAATGAAAGAAAGGGGAAAAAACGAGGAAATTGGGGGGCTAGCCCGGGGCGGTGATGTTGAAGTCGACGGCTAGCCTAGGGCGGCAACCTCGGCATTGACGCCTAGCCCGAAACGGCGAAGTTGATGATCCCTGCGTCAATACTTATAATCCATATCTTGATATCAGCCCAGGTAGTACACCCCAGCGAGCTCTACCATTGGTTAAAAGACGATAAATAGAGAATGATGTTAAATGATTATTATAATATCTACTTAACATCTCATTATGAGGGCCCTTATACTTCATATTCTCATTTATATTCTCATTTGATAGTATTTATTCCCATCGTGCTTTCACTCTAAAACATGTAACACACTATTGTGCAATCAAGTGAGCGGGTGTTTTGATATTTATATAAATATGTTGTGTGCAAATATATTTGTATAATATGATAATGAGTTTAAGTCAGATGGCATGTTAAATGAATAAAAAAAATGAAACCATCCATGTAAGTGTACATGGAATCCTCTAGTCCGTAATTTATGGATCAGATGATAGTTCACTACTTATGATTGGTAGATTATAATAGAGCTCATCTGTTTAAGTGATGGAGTTCATTGAAATGGACCAATTTACAAAGTGGATCATACTCTGGTCCGTAAATAACCTCTCACTTTGTATTCTTGTAACTCAAACCTTACCCATTATAGATAAATTATCATGCATTTTACCATCTGTGTTAAGTTTTGGGGGTCATGTTAAGTAAATCAAGACTAACTGAAAATTTGGAATTGGATGAAATCTAGGTTCACAAAATATTTGGAAATATTAGAAATTCCAACCAGAGTTGGCAAAGAATAAGTTCAACAAGTGTTGACAAATGAAAAGTTTAATAGAGAATTGACAATGAAGAAGTTTAAACAAATGTTGGTAAGTGGCAAGACCAAGGAGAAGTTGATGGTGAAAGATCAAGAATGAAGATTGAATGTTTGGTAAGTAATAAAAGTCTAAATAGATCATGGAGTATTTAATGTTTAGCAAATGATAAAATTTTAGGTAGATCAATGATGACGGGATGTTTTGACAGATGATGAAAGTTTAAGTAGGTCAAGAAAAACTAAACGCTCAAAAATATAAAAAGCCCAAGATTGACCTAAATCTAGAAAAGTGAAAATCCTAGCAAGTTAAAATTAAGATGAAGCTAAGCAAGTAGAAGCTTTAGTGGATCAAGGGTTACTAACACTAAGCAATGGACGACGTCTCAACATTTAGGTATGTATATAGTAGATGTAATAGTAATCAAGACCAACTTATACTAAGTAAAAGAGGAAGTCCCAAAGATACAGGTTTGGAAGATGAGAATCAACTAAACAATTGACTCAACTGAAATGTCAATTAATAGAATACTTCTGTTTAGAAGTTAATCAACTAGACAATCAATTGAGGTATGTTAATATTTTTAAATTTTTAAATTCTTATAATTGTTAAATATAATATTGGTGGAAGAAGTTGACAATTATCATCTTGAGTCGAGTGATAATGACAAAATAATCAATTGATGGCATAATAAATAGAAGAAACGATTGAGATCCCAGTGAAATGGTCATAAACTTATGACATGTGTCGAAGTTTAATCTAGGACAACCAACTAAGATTGAAGTGAGTCATATGATGGTGAAATAGTCGATTGGATGAAGTATCATTCTAGCAATTGTCACTACAAGAATAGTGAATTAGTCATATGTATGGACACATTCTAGAATCAACAGAAACTCTATAGAGACGGCCTTGAGTAAGATTTTTTTTTTAAAAAAAAATATATCATTGCATTCCTAAGTAAATTTTGAACATTGCAAGACGAGAAAGCAAACAAAGTAAAGTGATATTTGCAATTTATTTCTTTTGTATTATTTTTTGTTTCTGCTTATATTTGTATTTCCCCATATTTGTGATAGGCAATAGATGTTGTAAGATATTTCTCCGTCTTCAAGATATTTAAAAAGAAAAAAGATAGAAAAAGTTTAGGAGTGATCCATAAACAAAAGGTCTAGAAAATGAGTTGGGGACAAACCACATAAAATTGGTTCGTTGTATTAGATTCTTGTACTTCATGATTGTGTTGTTCTATTTTTCGACTATGTACTAAAGGCACAAGAATGATTGAAAACGTGTGTTTATTTACCCCTCTAGCCACTTCTCTGTCTCTTACATGCATAAGCACCACACAAATTTCTAACAAGTTTATTTGGTCTTTGCATGCGTGCAACAAAAGTATTTAAAAAGGTAAGATGCTATTCACTCCCTTTTAGTATCAAAACTTTGATTTGAGTTTTCCCAAAGAAGAGACCACCATCTATTTACACTTCCTAACTAACACCAAGGGCATTGTCGAGGATAACCTCTACACCTTTGTCAACTTTAACATCAACAACAATCTCTTCGTGTTTGCCTTAAGAATAGGGCGGTCCAAATATATCAATTGATGCTTGACGGCGAGACAAGGAACTACAAGCAATAATTCATCAATGCTTCTCTTGCTCATGTTAATGCGACTGTTAGAAATTTGAATGAAAACAATAGATGTGGAAAGGGAGGAAACTCCATTATAAATGATATTTTAGTCTCACATTAAAAGTTTCATGATATTATAATTGGTTTATAATGTATTAGAAGTATTGAAGTTATATATATATATATAGAGAGAGAGAGAGACAGAGAGAGAGAGGAAGATGCTCTTTTTCATGTGAAGACAATATATGTGAAAAGAAAGGAGACTCCATTATAAATGAGACTTTAGTCTCATATGAAAGTTTTATTCATGATGTATCACAAGTATTTAGGTTGTGAATATATGCATGGAAAGAGACTCTCTCACTTGTACATTCGGTACAAGAGGTGCAAATCTAGGGGTCGGATTGTACTGAACCAAAAGTGACTTGTGTGCTAACACAACCTGCACGCATCGAATTCTAGATTGGTTAGGGCAAAATTTTCTCAAGCTAATTAACCAACGTTTTGCCATTAGTAAACGAGAAGTAAAAAGAAATTCCATCCACCTTCATTCTCCTTGATTTCTTTTTTTTGTTGTGATGCAGGCCTCGACGTCTCCTTTTTCCTGGCTGAACGACCCATTCAAACTCGACAGTCAGGTGACATGAAGTCTCGACTCAGCAGCACTCAAGAGTGCTCGATGTCCCGACTCGGCCAAGTCAGTACTCTGCAGTTGGGTGACACCTGACTTACTACTCAGACTCAGGAAGTACACTCGGTGCTTGGGCAACACTCAACTTCTCGATTCAAACTCGTCGCTCAGGTTCCCGCTTAGGTTCGGAAAGCATTGGGTTGTCACCCAGCAAAATCCCACTCGAGCTCAAACAACCTTGGAGCTCGCCCTAATCATCTTAGGCTGATAGCTTGAGATTACAAGTTCAAGTCATCTCAACAAATAAGATTGAATTTAATTTCTATTCAAAAATTCCCTTGTAACTCCAGCAATAATTAGATTGTCGAATATTTTTCAACACCGACATAAGCAGAGGTGCTTGTATGTGGTGTTGGTTTGCTAGGCACATGCTTGAACACTAAGAATAAGCAAAATTTGCATTAGGGCCTTGACATGTGCAGGAACAATATCACAGATTCAACATTAGAGTTGGACATGAAGGTGATGTTGTTAGACAATCTTCCACAATGAAAATTGTTTACTGGAGATTACAACGATAGTTGCTGAATTGAAATCAATTTTATATCTGTTGAGATGATATGGGTTGATAATCTCAGACTGCCAAGCAGAGAAGAAAGTGTTGCTTTGGCTAAGATGTCTTGGCCAAGATGTTGAGGCTGAGACGTAGAGCTAGAGATGTCATGGCCGAGATGCAATGGCTAAGATGTCGAGGTCAAGATATTTCAGTCGAGATGCTGAGGCCGAGATGCCTTGGACAAAATACAGAGGCCAAGATGTAGAGGTCAAGATGCCTAGGTCGAGACGTAGAGTAAAAGAGATTTTGAGGCTTGTGATGAGCATAGTTTTCTTAAAATAGATTCATCCTCCTCCGATAGTATTTCGAGGTTACGATGGACATCTATTTCCCAAGATACAACAAGAAGACCAAGTTGACAACCAAACACTGGTTATTCAAGGCAAATTAAGAGAGCACCCGAATACTATCATGGGTAATTATTCATGTAACAAAATGTTAGTTGTTCTACTTGGGTAAATTTTATCTCCACCGGTCCAATATTCGACGCACACAAGTCATGCTTGCATATGAATCAACTTGGTTCAATGCAAATCCAAGCCATAGATTTGCACACCATGCGCACCCACGCATGGGAGGGAGTCTCTTCTCATGCATTTGTTCACAACTACAATGCTTGTAAAATAATATAAACTAACTAATATGCTTTAAAACTCTCAATGTAAGACTAAAGTCTCATTCACAATAAAGTTTCTTTCTTCTCCACCTCTTTTCCATTCACATATATCCAACATATGTTAATGTTAGGTCCAAACCCATGGGTGATACAATGATGCTTCCCTTTGAAAATCAACACAATAGGGTTAGAGCTCATGAGCTTAGTGCCAACACTAATCATTTAGACTCAAGTGAGACAAAGATCATTACATTCACTATACTCACTTGTGCATTAAATAGTAGAAATCACATCCTACAAATATATGGAGAAAATTGACCACAATGATTGGACTCAAACTCAAAAGCAAAGTCACTTGAAATTTTCCTTTGGGTAGCATAGAATTTGTTTTCTTATGGATGTCATCAAACTATATCAACTTTATTAGTGCAATTAATCTCTAAGGTTTCAATATTTAATAATATATCTATATCAAACCAAGAGTGATCCAAACAAGTCAAGGTTGATTGAACATTTGAAAGTAGGTGGGAAAGTCCAAGCAGGTCAAGGACAACCGGATGCTTAACAATTAGTGAGAAGTCCCAATAGGTTAAGATTAACCTAGGCATAAGTGAGAAGTCATGACAAGTCAAGGTTAACATAGGCAAATGAGAAATAAAAAGTCCAAATAGGCCAAGGTTGATCTGACACTTAGTAAAAAAAATTCTAAATGAGTCAATGTTGACAAGATATCTAACAAAGGAAAAATCCTAGCAGGATGAGAGAACTTGATGTTAGGTAAGGAGAAAATCCATGTAGGTAAAGTTGGATGTTTGACAAGAGAAAAGTCCTAGTAGGCAAGAGTAATCAAATGCTTGACAATGAGTAGTTTTGGAGAACTAAACTCTAAGCTAAGAGATTATGTTGGTGCACGGAGCATTAGACGATCAAACCTTTATTTTGATAATGGTAAAGAGTTCAAAGTTAAGGTTACTGTTGAACCCCCGTGGTTGTTTTGATGTGATCAACCAAGTTGGGTTAAGTCCTGTTTGTTATTGATCATTGTGTCTAAGTGTGCAAGAGCTTAGGAGTGCAGGAAGTTGAGCGGAAGACGCAACTAGCGAGAAGGACGGCACGGGAAGGGAGTCGACGGGCTCAGTGCGTTCGAAGGATGAGAGAGCTGCGAAAGAGTACATCGATGGGCGAGAAGAACGTGCGTGGCATTCGAGGAACATTAAACCGGGGCGAAAGCCTGCTCGAGGAGAAGGCCGGAAATTGGGTTCGAGTGAGCCCTATTTCGATTGGCGGAATCACCCAAGCGATCGGAGCAGCGGGAGAGCTAAAATGAAGCTATGGAGTTGCTGGAGGCGCCTTCAACCAGCCATGGAAGGCGCCTTTGACCTGGCAGATTTTGTCGTTGCCAGTGGATAAACTTTTATCCACTGCGCTTCGCTGGAGGCGCCTTCTAGCTCTATGGAAGGCGTCTTTCAACTACGGATAAGATTTTCCAGGGGCTATAAAAAGACCTCTGGACCTAGGAAATATGTAACAATTGCTGTATTCATTTCATAGCTATTTTCTAAGCTTCCCACGAGTGTAAGAGACTTCTCTGGCTTCAAAGAAGGAGATCTTTAGTACGTTTACTTGTCTTGGATTAACAACCTCCCCGATTGTAACCAAGTAACTCTTTTGGCCTCGTTTTTTTGGTTGTTCATTTATTCTATTTTTTTTTTATCTCAGTTAAAAGTCGAGGAAGGTTTTTCTTAACAGTCAGTTCACCTCCCCTCCCTCCGGCCTACCTTGGACTAACAGGAAGGTGAGAAGACTAAAGGTCCAAGTATTGCTAGCAATATAGTCTTAACTAAAGTGAAAGGGTGGGAAAAGATCTAAGGGTGTGTTTGGTTCTAAGGGCGTGTTTGGTTCAGGGTTTTCGTGGATAACCTTGGTTATCTGCCAACGGTTATCCACGATAATCGTGTTTGGTTCGAAGTTTTTCTAGATTCCGAAGTTTTTCAGCAAACGTCATCAATCTCGACATCGACCCCAAATCGAAAAACCTTGGGCTGCCAAGGGATTAATTCGATCCTGCCTGTGCAAGCTCTGCGTGCACAGGACTCATGGGGGTGTGTCCCACTGACCCCCTGAGTGGGGCCCACCCACCCCCATGAGTCCTATGCAGGCAATGACTGCACAAGCAGGATCGAATTAACCCTGCTAAGGTTTTTCTCAATTCCAAAGGTTAAGCAAAAATTTTTCTGAAATTATTCTCGAAACAATCGGAGCACAATCGGAGTCGTTGAGCGTGAGTGGGCCAATCCAGGATCGGCAGCGGGGGCGGTGCCGGAGGTGACAGCATGTGTCGAGCTCCTTCACGTGCGCAGATCGTCACCAAAGCTTCGTGCGCGAGCGACAGCGGCCGGAGGTGGCAACAACGGACGGCGGTAGTGGGCGGGCGACAGTCGAGGCAGGGGCGGGGACGGGGGCAGGAGTGGAAGAATTTGATCTTGCCTATGCAAGCACGGCATGCACAAGACTCATGGGGGTGGGTCCCACCGACCCCCGAGTGGGCCCAACCCACCCCCAATAAAATTGTCCAAAATTTTTTTTTTAAAAAAATAAAATATTATCCAATATTATTTATTTATATATCACTATTAAGAAGAATATTATCATTATTAAACAAAGTATAATATAGTAAAAGATTACACAAGGTTATAT
>JBBMJZ010000126.1:16800577-16837920 GCA_037833815.1 Zingiber zerumbet
GCTAGCTTCCGTATACTGTGGACAAGTGCCTGTTTTTGAGAAATGCAATTTCAATTTCTAATAAATTTAGTCTAGTTTCGAGGATAGAATTCCTTGATTCTAACAAAGTATTTCTCATGCTTCGTTTAACTGTATGAGTTGGTGGTATATTGATTTGGAAGAGAGCACTAAGGCATAAATTACTACATTGTTTCTTGCATAGTTTGCAAGGGATATTATCGGACCCTTCTTTGAGAACCCGATCATGAGAGCAAGTTCTTTTGTCAGAACGTAGATTAGTTAAGTTTTGAGGGATCAATTGGTGATACATAAGAGGGATCAATTGGTGATACATAAGTGAGAATTGCTGAAAGGCATGTAAAGTTTCTTCAAAAATTGGATCAACTAGTGGATCCTCTTCTGAACTAGAGTCATATGTGGGATCTAAAAAAGAATTGATATCATGACCTTGGATATTCAGGGTGCATTGTACGCGAATATCAATAGTGAACCCAGTATTACAAATATTGGGTGTCTGAATAAATACAAATTCAGGATTAGCTGGTTCCTCAAGAATGAGGGGATATATGCCTTTGTCCTGATAATGGTCTTGTATATAGGAGGAAGGGCTAGCTTCCGTATACTGTGCACAAGTGCCTTCTCTGAGAAGAGCAATTCCAGTTTCTAATAAATTTAGTCTAGTTTTGAGGATAGAAACCCTTGATTCTAACAAAGTATTTCTTGTGCTTCGTTTAACTGTATGAGTTGGTAGTATACTGATTTGGAAGAGAGCACCAAGGCATAAATTATAACATTGTTTCTTGCATAGTTTGCAAGTTCCTCGTTGTAAAATGGATGGGTAATAGCCACAAGTAAAACAAGGGATATTATCGGACCCTTCTTTGAGAACCCAATCATGAGAACAAGTTCTTTGGTCAGAACGTAGATTAGTTAAGTTTTGAGGGATAAATTGGTGATACATAAGTGAGAACTGTTGAAAGTCATGTAAAGTTTCTTCAAAAATTGGATCAGCTAGTGGATCCTCTTCTGAACTAGAGTCATATGTGGGATCTAAAAAAGAATTGATTATAGAAGAATCTTTTTGTAACGGAGTTGGTATATCTTTAAGATCAAGTATAGATAGGATGGAGTAAATAGAAGTACTGGAAACATCTAATTGGACTTCTATTAAGCCAAAATTTGTGTATAAGAATAGATGTGAAGTCCCTCATGGTTGCATGAACTGAATGAGGGAGGGTACCGGCTTAGTGAAATGTGACATAACGAGAAGGCATCCTCGAGGGTGATAATTAAATGAGTCACACGTCCAATCTTCTAGACAGAAATGAGTGATCATAAAAATGGTCACCTTAAATTTAGCTATATGAACCTTTAATTTTTTATTTTTTTTATAACTGCCTATCATCGGCTTAATTTAAACTCATCGGTAATGTTTCATATTTTAGTAATTTGTACATGTTTTCTACCAGAAGATCTATAGAAAGTTCATACTGGGTGGTGCCTTATATGGATGAAACTTTCTTCTGCGCTTGTTAGGAGATCAGATTAAAAGACGGCAACATCCATTGGGTCCAGTATGGTGGAAATGGAGAAGCAAGAAGTTCATATACAAACACCTCTATGGCCAGCGATATCCCAGGAGGCACCTATCGTTCAGAGGACTTGGTTGATTCTGCGAGCCGAGCCAAGCCAAGCCAGCCTTGCTAACCTTTTGCGATGGCTGAGAATTCAATCTATTGACTAGCTGCCGATTAATCTGCCCAGTTTTGCCTTCGATTTTACTGATTGATGTTTAGCCATGAGCTATATGCCACAAACATACTGAGTCCAGATCGATGCAACTGTGTTTTGGGTGTAGCCTGTTTTATTTTTGCAAGCATGGTCGTGCTTAATCCTTCGTTAGAAGATCTCTACACTCAGCTTACGAGTTTATAAAGAACAACTTGGAGATTATACTCTTTAACAGCAGTAGAGATATTTGAACAATGCCGAGTAAATTGAAATAAGTAGGAGATAAAACAATAGGGGAAACATAATATCGTTTACCTGCTTGAAAGAGGGCCGATCATTTTGGTCTACATGTAATGAACAAGTGAGCTCGATTCAGATTCATCTACATCGTTCTGGCAGGATGCAAAGTCGAACTTATCTCTAGTTGGCCCCTAACGCTTGAATATTAAGTTCTACTTGTCGAGATGTTGTCTTAACAAAGTACTAAATAACCATGATAATCTTTGACTATTTAGATGAAAAATTGTTAGCGACTCGTTGCACGGTTCATTTGACAAATTCATCATCGACTATATCACAAAGGTCTTTCTGGCTAAGCGTCAACTCAATTCCAAATTAAGAAACACAACAATCGAATAAGCCCCCGTTTCCTATTTTGTCCGGCCATTAAGACGGTCAAGTCAACGGTTTCGTACTTGTCAAAACCAGCCGATACGCACTTTCGTGACAGCGACAAGGATCATCAGGCAATATATATAACGGAATATCCGAAGCGGGATACGCTGCTTATATTATCACGAGAGTGTTTTCCTTTCAGTGCCCACTCGTACCCATCCGATGATTCGCCACAAATCCCGGGACCCACACACGAACATGACGGACACTTAGTTTCCAATAATAATTGCCAAAGAGTTTCCTTAAATCTATGCGTACGCACCCAATATAATACCAAGCATATGGTTCGTGCTAAAATGGGAGGTCCTTCATTTTTTTCTGGTTATTAACCAATGATAACAAGGTAAACGATCAGGTATGGGTGTTCCGTATTA
The DNA here is from genome assembly GCA_037833815.1 of Zingiber zerumbet. Lineage (NCBI taxonomy): Eukaryota > Viridiplantae > Streptophyta > Magnoliopsida > Zingiberales > Zingiberaceae > Zingiber > Zingiber zerumbet. Next base: position 16,803,358 of record JBBMJZ010000126.1, read on the forward strand.
AGATTTATGTAGACTATAGAAAGCGAATGAGAGAGGGCCTTGTGTTTCCCTCTCTCTCTCTCTCTCCTTTCTCCGCATCTGTCCTCTTCCTTAAACTATTTCCCTTCTCCTTCCTTCCGCTTTCTTCTCCTCCCTTGGTCGGACCTCCATTGTCGCCGCCTCCGCCGCCACTTCACCCCAGTTTTCTCTTCTGGATCGAGGGAGAGTCTTCCACCATGATGGATGAATCTTCAGTCGAGGCGTCTCCCTCCGCCGTTGATTCTCCGCCCGTCTCCGACGGCGACGGCCGCGTCTACCTCGTCCCGTACAGGTAACTGTTATTCGCCGATCCATGACTATCCTTTATTCTGTATGCTTGATCTCTCTGTTCATTTGGATCCCTCCGTTCTTTATTGCCTTGGGATTGATTTCGTGAGCGGGTCGACGGCTAGGTGGTGGAAGGAGGCGCAGGACCCACAGCCGGGGAGCGGACTGAGGGGGGTTCCCTATGCCGCGTGTCACACGCCAACTTCCTATGGCATGAAGATCATTAACAACTTATTTGGCTCGGATCTGGTTTTTAATCTCCGGCGAGATGGTGATTTGAGGGAGGATGAAGACGATGGAAGTCGGGGGCGGTGCTATGCTTTGATTGGCGCAGATTTGTGGGCGCAAGCGCTCAATAGGTATCGACATTGTTAGCTCTGCTTGAAGCATTTTATAAGGATTTTCTTTTTCGAACTTGGAAGTGTTTTCTACAGATTGGTCTATCATATGATCACCGTATTTTGGCTTCGCCAGTGAGTAGTCACTATCCATCATTTCAAATATTTTGCTAATCGCTGAAGTGTTTTGCTTGGGTTAGGGTTTATCCAAGTGTCTTTTTGGGAAACAAGTAATTTAGGTTAGGCTTACATTGCCTGAGGTGCATAGAAAATATACTAGAGAGTTCACCAGGAATTATTGGTAGCCTAGCTTCAGTTTTTCACTGTCAAGTACTCATACTTGCAGTTGCAATTAGCTCATCACATATGCAATTAAGCATTGGGAAGATAAGCAAATATATAGTGGCCCAAAGACTATTAGAGAATGTTACTTGTCATGAGATTAAGATGGTAGGAAAGGTGTGTTTGCATTTGCATCATGGGTGCTTTGATAATAGAGTCCATACTGCTTTCTTGATGGACTATACTAAATCACAGTACAGTTAAGTTCAGCTACTATCGAATGAGCAACTAAGAAGACAAAACAGTAAACAGGAGATAAAATTCATTCCTTTTGGTGCCAAGACATCGGAAGGGCTTCCATGTAAATGGCTGGTTGATGGCATGAAAGGGACTTTACTAGAGTGGTTTGATCCACTTAAATGCAAGTCAATATATAAATATAGAAAGTCTTGTATTCTCACTAAATCTTCACTTGAGCGGATAGAATGTTGAATTTGAGAATTAATTCATCTTACTTTAAATTGCAAAACAACAATGGCCAAGAGGTTTAGTTTATACACAAGATTACTAGGGTGCACCATCACCTACTTTACCAAAAATACTCCTTTCTCAATCAACTTATGCTCAATGGCTAAACTAGATATTTGATGATTCTTGAATATTGTTTCACACTTTGCCTATCATGATTCTTGTCTAGCAATATGGTCAACATGAGGCTTAATGTTTGAGATGGCAATAGATGGGCGTTTCAGGTAGCTGTCACTGCCTAACCCATCTAATCAAATATAGATACTTGTCAAATGAGTTTGGAATGGATAAATCACAATTACCTGTCACTTTTACAAGTATTGGCTTTCTTTGTCATGGATAATGGAAATTTCACAAGTACTCCCTCCCATTGTCATATCTTCTTAATGCAACTTAACATGACCAATAAACCATGATCTTGTAGTCGACTCTAACTTGGTAAGGCAATATATAAGTTTTGATGCATCTGTGACAGGACAAGTATATTGACATGAGCTTGAAATATATTGCTTTAATTAAGTGCTTCTACAGTTCCACTAGATATTTTACCAATTGATCCAATCTCTAAATTGTTCTGTAGTCATATTGTTTAAAATCGCCTTGTTATCTTGCCAATTTAATTAAGCAAACAGCTAGCAATTGTGTTTAATTATTTCTCTCATGGTTTATTCATGAAAAAAAAAGTTTTCTTAATTTCTCTTTCTGAGAGCCTTGTTCAAATCCCACTAGTACCTGCTGTCAAATATACCAAAGTTTTATTAGACACCTTGCTTTGTGCATGAAACAAGTTATTTTTCCTCTCCATCAAGAATCTTTCTCATTTATTTTGTATTTGTTGTCTGATAAAGAGCATGCTCCTGCTTCTGCAGTCCACATCTTAAATGGGAACTTCCCTTCTAGATGGATACTTAACCTGGAAGTTGTCTTAGCCTATTCTTCTCCTTGACATGCTATTTGAGCCAAATGTGAACACATTTTGAGACTAGGGAGTATATAAAGCTGGAGCCTACTCCTATAGTCCTATTTGGGCAGGTCAGGACATCCTGGCCATGTGTTCAAGAGAGTAGAAATTTCTCTTTAAATGAGCACTTATCTGGGGTGTGGGTTTTGTTCATACTGTATGCTGATGTTGTCAAATGTGATTGAATCAAATGACAAGCTTAATTCATATTAAGTTCAATTCTTAATCCATTTTACTTTTTAGACTGCAAAAATATTAGGTTATTTTTCCTCTTTGTAGCTTGTTAATATAGGTTTTACTGCAGGCAAACTGACAGTGATTTGACTGTGAAGAAAAATGGGAGCTTTCTGTTCACTGAAGATAGCACAACTGATGTTTATCCTTTGATTCTAAGGATCTCAGTTATCCGGGAAACGAACATTCTCATAGTGAAGATTAGCAAAAAGGTGTCTGCCAATACTTTGATCTCATTGTCAGTTTGAACATTCTGGTGTTATTCTCCTTTTGCTTGCATACTATGATTGTGAATCATTTAGGTGTCACATGCTAAGAAAACTAGTAGAATCCCCATTCTGTTGACTCTCATACGAGACTGAGTTTGGAGTTGAGTATTAACACTTTTCTATATTAGAAAATAAAGATAAATGATCTGAAACACTATTAAGAAGATGCTCCCATACTTAATGTACAGGAAACAGAATATCAACTGCTACTAACCTATCGAATAACTATTTGATAATTTACAATTATTCCTTAGGGCTAATTGTCAAGTATGAGCAAGTGCTTTGAGTCTCTTCAGTGTGGATTTTTCATTGCTTTGGCATTTCAAACATGTGTTAAATAAAAACACTTTCGCTAGCTAAATTGCATTATTGAAAATACAACAATTATCTTCCTTTGCGAACTAGATATTGCCATCTTAAATTGTTTTGAGTATGAAAACTCTGATTAATTTCTTAATATATTTTTCTTATTAACTTTCTAGTTATGGATAAGATAGATTTTTGTTTAAAATATTATTTTTATAAAAATAATATAGACTATGAAAAATTATAAAAGAATAATTGAATTGTAAAATTTTAGTATGAAACTATTTTGAAATATAATTTTACAAGAAATATCATTCTTATTTAGCATATAATAGCCAAAAGTTATAAGATTATAAAATCTGATTGTATATATATATATATATATAAACTATTCACACAAAATTAATATCTAAAAACTTTAGTATAGGTATCTTAACTAACACAATATTGATAAAAATATCGGTTAAATATTTTCTTCTTTTGCACATTATATATTAATTCTCTGTTTTTATTACTGACATTTAAATATTTTTTTATAATAATTGCTATATTATTAGATTAATTATAAATTTTATTATTTAATAATAGTATTCCTTATATATTGCTAATAATTTTGGCACTTTATGCTCATTTTTATAGTATTCTCAATGTTTTTTTTATAGTATTCTAAATGCTGTTTTTGGAAAGTATTTTCTTCTGTATATCTCTTCACCTGGTTTATTTATTTATTTTGGAAAAATGGTGCATTCCTAACCTGCATTGTGAAATATGCTTGGGAAAAATGGTGCTTTATGAAATTGCACATTGAACATGCACTTACGAAACACCTCATTTGCATCACACAATGCTTTGAGACCAAAAGGAAATTTGGTAATGTGCTCCCACAACCACTTCAATCTCTTGTGGTTTCCTTTTTCCATTTCAATTGACTCTTTTGGAATTGGAAACTTGTCATGTCTAGTTATGTACTGCATTTGTGGTCACTATAGTAGCTTATCATCTCTTTGATGGCCACTTTGGCTTAGTGCATACTTTTATGCTCCCTTGTGTTTACTGAATAGAACCATTCTCTTAATTCTTAAATTTGAATATCAAAATAGTTACTATAAGAGGCAAATGCTAAGAGCATTCAATGGTTTACACTTGTACATGAGTTCTTTTGTTCCCAACTAATTTGTTCTTTCAGTAAGATATACTTTTGCTCTCTAACCATGCAAATGTGTTTGTCATATAGGATAATGCTGTTGAAAACTACAAAAGGGCAAGCAAGATTTTTGGCATTGATTCAGAACCTGTATGTTGTGTACATTAGAGAGACATATCCTCATTTCTGTCCTTGATGAGAAATGTAGCACATCTGTGTTTTTTTTTTCACTTTCATTTGTTGGGGTAGGTTCGCATATGGGACTTCTCTGGACGAACAAATTTGATATTAATGGAAGAATGGAACAGGGTTCCTCTAGATTGTAATCTGAAATCAGATCAAGAGGTAATTTCTTTTTCACTACTTGATTATAGTCTGCTTTAAGTTTATCTTCATTGATTAACTTTTCTAATGTGCATTGATTGTGTCATATCATTTTTCTTATTTAACTTGTTACGGTAATATCAAAGATGGTGATGGTTACTTGGCTAGGTATCATTGCCTATGAATTACCAGTTGCAGATTACTTGAAAGTGCAATACCTAAGCTTAAGCTATTTAACTCTGGTATATTGTTTTTACTGTCTACTTTTAATTTTAGTTGGGAGCAGAAGTCCTATGCATAAGTTCCATCGCGGGAAGCATTCAAGTCTTGAATAGATCATGGCGATTTATTTCATATATTCTTGATGAACATGAATCTTCTCCATAAAGCTTGAGATGCCTTTAATGCCCGTAATTCAATTGTTAGCCTAAAATTCTTAGAAATATTTTTGATTGGCAGCATGTGATGTTTAATGATCGAAATTGCAGCATTTTGCCCTAGTGGGAGAAATGACTCATAACATTACTACAACAACAACAACAACCAAGCCTTATCTCACTAAATGACTCATAACATTAACAAAAAGAGTAGCCCGGTGCACAAAGCTCTTGCCATGCGGGGTCCCGGGGAAGGATCCATTGTAAAATATTTAAATCTATAAACTACCAGTGTACAATGCACCATATGGGGTTAAACTTGGTTGCAACTATAGAAGAGAATAGTAAGACTATATTTATAGACTCCTGATACTCATTTATTGACAAGTTTAGCTGAGGGTATAAGATTTCATCGTTTTCCATACTAGCTGGTAGGTTCTAATTTTCTCCAGTATGGTTTTGAGTGCTAACCCCTATTTTTTGTAAGCCTCGTAAGGGCTTATTGTTGACATGATGAGAACTAACACCACTTCTTTCAGGGCTTATTGTTGACGTGATGAGAACTAGCATCGCTTCTTTCTATATGTGCTTGTGTATTTGTATTTGCTGCCATCAATATCAGCCTTGTTGATTGACATTCCTAGTTTCATTTTTCAACAACTCGTTATGAGAGGGATTTAGTACAATTCTCTTGCCACGCACAAGCTTAAAATTGGTACAGAATTTGTTGCCTTTTTGCACATGGATGCATTGCATTGTTGTCCTATCATACTGTTAACATTCAATTATCTTATTTAGTCGCATTAATGAAATGCATGAGAACTAGAATAATTCAGTTTATGTTGGCCCGTTTGGTTCTCTCAGCCAGCTTATCCTCTTGGTCCATTAGGCTTATAGTTAAGTACATCATACGGTATATCGATTTGTCTGCTTCACTAGACTAATCTGACCTATTTGGTATGTCTGTCTCTTCTGACTCTTCTAGCCTCTGCCTATTCTGTTAATTTTGTTCAGCTTGTCAGATTGTTCACTTTATAACCGATCCATTTTCATTGACATGCCTGATCCTTGTGATCCATTCAATATGTCTAACCCACTTGGTCCACCCAGCATTTTCAGGCAACCATGCCTCTCTTGTTCCCCCAACATGTTTGGTAGCTACTTGGTTTTCCCAACATGTTTCACTAATAACAAAGCCAAGCCAATACCAGTGAATCATAAGTGTCATACTGGATCTCATCTCAACTTGAGCTTGCACTAGAACAGCCCACCTATATTGGATGACCTGGACTAGGATAATAATCCATAGTAACAACATGTTCAAAGAAGTACTATAGACACTTGGTTAGATAAGATAATTAAGAGTTTTGATGCCATGATGTTTAGAGAGGCCTAACTAACTTTCTATAAAAAAAGAAGTTTTGGTTGACTTTCTTTGATGTGTAACTGGGGATGGAAGAGGCGGCTGCAGCCAGTCTTAAATAGTCAAAATATTATTCTTATGTAGTTAGTTCTTTGTTCTTTTTGTGTTAGTATTACACTTCTTTGCTTTTGTACTGTGTTTAAAAGATAAACTAAAAAACAAATCAGTTGCTTTGTTGTTATCTCTTTGTAAGTGAATATGTTACCAGACTTGGAAATTTTGTGCTTTTGTGACAAGTTTGCTCTGTTATTCTGTACAGGTACTTCTGGAAGTGCAAGTCTCTGCATTATTAGAAAACATGATCTGTAAAAGTGAAGCTAAGAAGGACAACCTACAACTAGATCAGTCTAAATTGACTGGTTCCTGTTATGGTAACCCTCTAATGTGCAATGGCAACTTAGGATATTCAGATTCGGATCTGCAGAATGGGAGCTTCAAAGGTGGTGGTCTGTTTGGATTGAGAGGATTAGACAATCTTGGAAATACATGCTTCATGAATAGTTCTCTGCAATGTTTGGCGCACACACCGAAGCTTGTGGAATACTTTCATGGAAATTTTCGTAAAGAAATCAATGCTCAAAATCCATTAGGCATGAAGGTATGTCATTGTTTGATCGATTCATACTAATTTGAATGTAGTAGTTCTAATTTAAATAAATATTTGCCTTTCTCTTATAGCAACATTTGTGTTTTTGGTTGGTGAAAGTTTTGCACAATCAAGTTTCTCTATTTACTATATTCATCACTGAGCCTGTACTTCTAAACAGGGAGAGCTTGCTATGGCATTTGGAGATCTCTTAAGGAACTTATGTACAATAGATAGGTTGCCTGTTGTTCCACATGTTTTTAAGGGGAAACTTGCTCGATTTGCCCCACAATTTAGTGGTTTTAACCAACATGATTCACAGGTATTCAATCCTAGTTTACTGGTAACTTACTCTTGAATCTCCATAATAATAACTTAAAAATTGGAAATTGTTAGATGAAATAAACACTTATTTTGACATTTATGCTTGGTTTCATAGGAGCTTCTTGCTTTTCTGTTAGATGGACTGCATGAGGATCTGAATCGTGTCAAACACAAGCCATATGTTGAAGCTAAAGATGCATCTGGTCGTCCTGATGACGAAGTTGCTGATGAATACTGGGGAAATCATTTAGCTCGAAATGATTCTATCATAGTTGATATTTGCCAAGTGAGTCCTGTAGTTCTGCACTAAATGCTTATCTCGGCCAGTTGATCAACATTAGAAATTTGATCTCCCAATATTTCTAGGAAATATAGAAATTGAGGTGACACAGCAGTTGATTTGGTTCTGTTTGTGTCAAAACTTCTTATGGCATGCATGGCCCATTGGGATTATTGATTCTACTTTTCAGTTCTCACTTTGTTGCAAAAACGTTCTGAAAGAATTCATTTTCATTATGCTTTCTCAAACGTATCCTATGCTTTTTGTGGGTAATGTACTTTTACTAATCATACAAATCTTTCTATATCTGATCTCTAGTAATTGGAGTTTCTTGTTCTTGGTTAACATTACAGGGTCAATATAAGTCCACTTTAGTTTGTCCTGTATGCAGTAAAGTGTCCATAACATTTGATCCCTTCATGTATTTGTCTCTGCCACTGCCATCAACAACAATGAGGACAATGGCTGTTACTGTTTTCAGTACCGATGGTAGTATTGAGCCATCAACTTACACAATTAATGTGCCCAAGTCAGGGAAATTGAAGGACCTTATTCGGGCACTAGGTGTTGCTTCTTCATTGAGAGATGATGAGAGTCTATTGATTGCTGAGGTGTGTTCTTCTGAAACAAAAAAATGCTTTGATGTATTCAATCAATAAACTTTTAGTTTAGTATTGAATTAACTAAGGCAAGCATCCACAGGTTTATGCTAATTGCATTATCCGTTTTCTGGATGAGCCATCAGATTCAATATCCCTGATTAGAGATGAAGATCGCCTAGCAGCATATCGGCTACCAAAAGATGCTGAAAAATCTCCATTGGTGGTTTTTGTACACCAAAGATTGGAAGAGTAAGCTTTCTATTCTCTTTTAATTCTATGTTCACTTGAACTTGTCTGGTTCGGGCTTCAATCCCTGTAAAAAAATTTAGAAATAGTTGTATCAGACACTTGGACCAACATCCATATTAGATACTTGTACCTTAGTTTGAATTCCTAAGTTGCAAGTATGAACCTATACTGGCTTATTTTTCTATACTAGACTGATGCACATTAGTTTGATACGAGGTGGAAGGGTTCTTTTATTTCTTTCTCCAAGGTTTTACAGATATTCTTCGATGCAATGTGTGCCAACTTATGTTGATGATGAGATATTTGCTGTCACGTGCAATTAATTCAATATCGTTCATTTAGTGCATCTCATTCTCTTCATATGAAACATTCTATTGGATTGGAGTTTCTTTGCACAATGTTAGTAGAGATGAATATATATACATTTTTTGTATAAGAATTCCCAGACAAGAATAAAGTTATTCATCGTTTTTGAACCTTGTGTCTACACGGAACCAAGCACTATGGGGTTTTAGTATCTCCATAAGTGGTTAATGTACTTTTTCTCATGTGTTAAGATTCAGTGTTTTCTCCTCTCCTGAAAATGCCAGAACACATGGCTGGAGTTGCTAGTTTACTACATACCTTTCTAAATTCACTTTTGGCCAGCAAACTATGGAAATTCCTGTTTTTATGAACTATCTAATTGCATGTTTAATGGATTGCTGGAATGATTGCATATTTCTTTTCATCCATGTCTTTCTGATCAAACACTGCAATTCAGGCATTATATTCTTAGCAAAAGAACAAATTGGAAAGGCTTTGGAGTTCCTCTTGTGACAACACTGCCAGATGTTGTCGATGGATCTACCATCTGCAAGATGTTTCTGAAGCTTCTGAGTCCATTTAGAAAGAGCAAGGATGCTGGGTTAGATGGTGAAGAAGATAGATGCACTAGCATCTCCTTTGAGGCAAATTTCAATATGGAAGCTGAAAGTGAATGCCCTCAAGAAGTGGAATATGTCTCCAATACTGAGGGTGAATTTCAATTTCATTTAACAGATGAAAAGAGTAAAGTCATGCAATCAAAAATAGAAATGGATGAGGCAACACCTTTGCCTACAACATCGAAGCATTTATTTGTGCTAGTCTGTTGGCAGACTAAAGTGTTGGAACAATATGATACAAATCTTCTGAACACGTTACCAGAGATCTACAAGTTCCGACTTTTTCCAAAAAGATCTCAAGATTCCTGTACTTTGTATGCATGCCTAGAAGCATTCCTCAAGGAGGAACCGCTAGGGCCGGAAGATATGTGGTTAGTATGTTTTTTCCTCAATATCACATTGATAGGCAGAAGGCATGTTTATAATGTCAGTTTCTTTAGTCTAGCATCATGGTTGGCTACTGAGCTTCATGTCAGCATTTTTTTGTTTTTGTCTGTGCTTGCTAAATCATAAGCATCAGTAAGTTTAAATTTGCCATTTGCATATGTAAATGTTCTTGCAAAATACTAATCTTTAGTATGTTTTAACAATAAAGTATTCTTACTTGCAACAATTATAGAATATAGACTTTCATGAGATAATAACATCAGAATTGATAAAGATCTGGTTTACATGTATAATCTAGGCTTTGGATATCTGGACTTTTCCAGTTCCCCCTCAGTACCCATGTTAGTAACTCCTACACTGTTATCTAAGTAATAAAGATCTTGGCCTCACTTCTCTAGTGTCTGGAATAAATGCATTCTACCATCGGTTGGAATGTTAATTCTTAAGTACAGTTACATAGTTGTGAATAGATATTGATGCTACTTTGTCTGCATATGTTGGTGTGATTGTTGCAAACATTTCTCTCGAGTGTTTTGTTAGCACTTCCATATTTGTGCTTGCTCAGAAGAATAAACTCTTTTATAACAGGTATTGCCCAAGTTGTAAGAAACATCAGCAAGCTACCAAAAAATTAGATCTCTGGAGGCTGCCTGAAGTTCTCGTCATTCATTTAAAAAGGTTCTCATATACCAGATATACAAAAAACAAGCTCGAGACATTGGTAGAATTCCCTATTCGTGATCTGGATTTGACAAACTACATTGCTGGCACGCCAAAGCAAATATCCAACAACTACCAACTGTATGCTGTGAGCAATCACTACGGAAATATGGGAGGTGGTCACTATACTGCTTTTGTCTATGTAAGTCCATATCCACTAAATAAATTCTATCTATTATTTCAAGCTCGTTATCTCTCATGCAACACTGGATGAAAATGTTCTTCCTCGTAAATATAGAGGCCGAACAAGACCGATCTCCATTAACATTCATACTAGTTTCTTTGCTTTCCCCTTACATTGTGATTCCTTTTTTTTTTTTTTTTTTTTTGCAGCATGGGGGAGAAAACCGTTGGTATGATTTTGATGACCGCAATGTCGTCCCCATCGCCGAGGAGGGCATAAAAACTTCAGCGGCTTATGTTCTGTTTTACAGGAGGACTTGATGCAAACTAGGTCATGTATAATCACTTGAACCGAGCAAATGCACATTGTCCAGACCAAGTCGCCTTGCCCTTTTGGAGCTGCAAACATTTATGTACCGTCCCTTTCTGATGTGGCTCTTCATATGCAAGCAAAAGGGCTCATGTGACAAACAGCAAATGATTGATGACCCAAATGGTCACTGGAATCAGATTGGTCATCCAACGGGGATGGGAATTAATGCTTTTCTCCCAATCATTAGCTTCGACTTCTGATCATCCAATGTGAATGATCTTTTTTTGTTTTTCAGTTATAGCTTTTGATTCCTTTTCTCGCCCACAATTCAAATTCTTTTAAGTCCAAGGGGGAGATCTGTGGTTATCATACCATGTATTTTTGTTGTGTTGTATTAATTCTCCTTGAGTTTTGATTAATTCACTATTGTTATTTTGGCTTGAAGGGTTTCTCCAATTCATGGCTTGTCATGATTGTGACGAGATTTAGAAGCTATTTTCAGAGTGAAAAATTATAATTGAAATCATCATTTGGAAAATCACGATCCGGATAGTAGGATCTTATGATCCGGAAACTCAAAATTGATCCAAGATTGTGTGGAGTTCTGCAGTAGGATCATAGCGGGATCAGTAAGATCGGTAGGATTGTAACAAGATCAGAGCATAATCGGAGCAGGATTGGTGGAAGTTTTGAGAGGTCATAACTTTTGATTCGGATTAAACTACGGGACCTATAATATATCAAATCAAAGCTTGTTCAGATATTTTTAATAAATTTTAAAGTTTATCCTTAACCATACTATTTTAAAATTAAAAAATATCATTTAAATTCTTTTTATTATCTTTTTTTCCTTTTTGTTAGGTTTTTAAATTATTTAAACATATATTTAATTATTTTTGAGTTTATTTTTTATCAATAATATTTTGTTATTTATTTTTTCCAAAATGAGGAGTTTTTGGATGTCTATTGTCTAGTATTGTATGACATTCACCCGAAGATTATTTTCGGTATTTATATTTGAATCAAATGATTCAATATCTTTTGTTATGTATATTAGGTGCTTTGTTGGTCTTTAAATTGGATCATCTTATAAATCAAGGAAATACTTTTGACGTTGAATGTATTATTATTATTGTTTAATAGAAATTTTATATTATTTCATTATATGGTATGAAAAGATAAATATTATTATAATGCGAGAATGGTAGTTAAATAATTGGTTAATTTAAATTTGTACATATAGTAATGTAATCTAAGGTGTTGAGTGTAAATGATTGTATATATATGCAAAATTAGTTATCTATTTATATGTAAATGAGTTTTTTAAGTATTTTTTCTAATTATTAATCATGTATGGTAAGATTTTAAGGGTTTTTGGTAGGATCGTACGATTCTACGATCCGATCCTGACCGATCCGATCCTGACCCAAAATCGATCCTGCGTAGGATCGCGATTCTACAAACTATGATTGGGATTGAGTTAAGAAAAGTATTTTTTTCTTAGATAAAGCATCTTGTAGAAGTCTGATGCAAAGTGAAAAATTTAGAAAGCATGAAAATCATGAACACCAGTAAATCAAACTCTAGTAGCTCAATCCAGCATCCACTAAGGTAAGAAAACTGTTTCTTTTCTCTAAGAAAAAGGTACCTTATAGATGTTTGATGTAAGATTAAAGTGTGCAAAGCACAAAAAACATCAACCCTGTAATTCCTAACTATTTGGGATCATCTATATAGATCTTAACCCTCCATTTAACTCTCAACAATTTATATAACTTCACTACATCAAGGAACAATGAGAGTTTTTTTTTTATCTCCTTGTAGCTCTTATTCCTTCAACTCAAATTGATTCAACTCAGTTAAGTGAGATGCCTTTCAACATGTCCATACGATCTCAACATATTTTACTTCATTTTCTTATCCAGAGCTACATCTAATTGCTATAGAATAAATAGCTTTTTATTTAATCTATCATAATAACCCTATCCATAAATCTTTGCATTCCCATTTGAACTTCATTTATTTTTGTATGTGTTGCATCCTCACTAATACGGTATGTTGTAAGCGGATCCAGAGGTGACGTGGCAGTCAAGGTCAAGGTAAGGTGGCAGTCAGAGGAACGGGTCATTCTCACTGAGGCTTAGCCCTTCACTCCCCGGCACTAAGGTCTTCAATATGAATCCGATCGACCAAAGAGCCGGTCGGACCTGAGAGACCTAGTGTTCTACTTATGGCGAGATAGCCACTATATAGCAGGTCGGTCCAAAAGCCGACCGAGCGAGACAACTCCGTATTTGTTAAGTCACACAACATATAGTTAATTGACCCCTAAGACGGTCAGACTTAAAGAAACTTATCGCTCCGCTCAGTTCCAAGACACAAGTTAAACTCGAATTGCCCTAGTGTCGGTCAAGCATACGAGGTACATGCATATGTGGTAGAGTTCCCCACTGCTACAGTATAACTCAATATATAGCTGTTTGACCCAATAGCTGGTCGAGCCTATGGATCTCAGTTCATTTCTTATGTGTCAATCTCCCTACATATTGACGGCCAGTCATAAGGCCGGTCGAGTTTACACGGCTCAGTGCTACCGTCTCATATATGCATACTCAAGAAAAATGCATAAAATAATTCTCATTACAAACACAATTGGACAAAGATCTGGTCAGACCTCCAGATCCAAGAGCATTTAAGGGGCAAGTGCCATAACATGGGGCCGATCGGATATTTCGAGGCTTGGATCCGGTCAGACCTCCAGATCCAAGAGCATTTAAGGGGAATGTCCCATAACATGGGGCCGATCGGATATTTCGAGGCTTGGATCCCTGCTCTTCAAAGACATACATCACGTATACAGTCGGTTGGCTAAAGATCCGACCAGACTACCTCGGTCGGCTAAAGATCCAACCGGGGTATATTCATGGGACAACATTGTCAAATAACCGCAATGACCCTTCAGAGAATAACAGCTATTCACCGGGGAATATTCTAATATTCAACACATACCTATAACAGAACCTTTTTATGAGGGTGGCTATACAACTTCTATCATTACTACGGAGGTTACAAAAGGCCGTTCATATACATGTAACGGAAGATTCCTCGAAGGAAGATTATACACCTTCCATTACCCGACATCTTCTAACACCGAATATTCCTTGTCGCCTCATTATTGTGAAGGTTATGAAAAGTGATATGAAAAGGGGAGGTTCTCTCCGTTGACGAGGTACACTTTATTACATAACACTTTATGCAAACTTGGCATCAGACTCACGCGTTTACGGTTCTTCTCCATTTTCACTCGGCCACCAAATTGAGTGTCAGAGTATCTGCGCCAGGGACCTCTTCCTTGATTCTCACTCTAACGTTCTGTTGGATCTGTGTGTGCAAAAAGGAAGGCCCAGTGTCATCTCTCCCTCATTTTAGAGTCCATTTTCGCTCAGCCACCGAATTGAGTGTCAGAGTGTCTGTGTCAGGGACCTCTTCCCTGATTCTCACTCTAGCATTCTGTTGGATCTGTGTGTGCAAAAAGGAAGGCTCAGTGTCATCTCTCCCTCATTTTAGAGTCTTCTCCCCGTCAACGTCAGAACCACCTACCCAGTACGTCATCTCCACCGTTTTCCAATAGGATCACTCGCTATTCAATATTTTGACAGTGGATCATAGTACAATTTTTCTGTTTTTCTTTTAAAACCTAACCTATGGGACGCACTATGATCACATAAGGCTCTAGAAGCTGCTCTCAATTTCAACCACACATATTTTTTGTTACTATTAATGATAATTCCATCAACATATCCTTGTTGAGTAATACTTACTAGTAATGACTAATTCCAACAATTTTAGCATGTGTTATGGTCTATCACATGTCTGAATAAAATGAAGTAGCCTGTAAGAACTGAATATAATTCTAGAAACAATAAGCATGGACAAATTCAGACTGGCATCACAGGTATTTATCAGCATTGAGGTTAGTCACTTAAATATAGTGAACAATAGGCTTCCACTGTTTCTTTGCATATAGTTAACTCAAAATGATTACCCACTAATCTCATAATATCACCACATTGCATCAAAGTGAATTTAATATTATTAAGGTGGTTAATTTGTCCATGTACTATCTAGTACCAAAATATCAAACAGATGTATAAAAAACCTTTAAAAAGTATCATATCATTCCATCTAATTTCAGGTTAGAAGCCAAAATGAAAACAAATTTGGTTATCATCACCAAAATGCAGCACACATCATGGCAGAAGCAAGCAAACAACCTACCGAACCCGTTGATGAAATGATCCAATCTGACTTAACACTTCAGCATTAGAAAACGAGAAAATTGAAGAACTTTCATATAAATTTTGTACACTTGAAATAACTCAAGACATAAGAAGTAGAAAATCAAGATTAAAACCCTAATCTCTCAAGATTGCATTACATTCTCATTTATTAGGTAATACCAACTACCTCCATGCTAACTCTCTGGAGAGAAAATTTAACAAGCAATTGCGAGTTTCCAGTAAAACGGCGTAATCTTAACTAAAAATGCTATTTTAATATGACAAGAGTTTGACCCGCTTACCGCTACTATCATCAGGACCATACTCCATGTCTGTACTCTTACAAAAGAGCAAACTTCCACGAAACGACCTTTGCAGACGTACCGAGGAGACCGCTATCCAAAGAGATCGTCTAGGCAAAAAGCTTGATGAGTTTGATATCAACCACTCTCGCTTCCCTTTGGCGTCAATCTTCCCAGAATAAATTCAAAACGGACACGAGTAGCAACCACGATGGAGAAATTTAGGAAGAAATAGAGGAACCTTTCGCGAGATCGATCGTCGAGAGAGAGAAAACGGCCTTAGGGTTCGAGATAGCGGAACGAACAAGAGTTCGGATTCCAAACGCATATTACAAAACCATGTTTCAGAGTTAAATCCACTTTTTGAGTTCCGACCCGCACCCGGTAAAGAAAGCGATATTTTATTTACGGTAATTAAAAATTTAATTAAATATTATTATTAAAAATTAATTAAGATTTATATTTGAAATTAAATATGGAAATAAGATGAAAAAGGATATAATGGAGTTATAAAATATGATATTATTTAGACATATTTAATAATGATTTTAAAATTAAAAAAAAAAAACTATTCTGGCCAGCCAGCCATTTAATATTACCCTTTTATTTATTATTATTTTTAGAACAATTGTCTAAAAATGATTTTGTTTATATAAAAAATGCTCCATTTCAACGAGGTTAGTTTGAGAGCATATCTCTTGTATTATTTTTTTGGTGATTCAGAAAATGTGCAAAATTTACGATCGAATCGTGGCCGCGATTCAGTCGTAATTAGTTGTAATTTCTTCTACGGTTCACTGTCCCCACTAGGTTATAGTTTTTGTTCAGAGCGGACGGTCGGAGGCCACCTGAAGGCCTCCGATGGTGGATAAGTGACCAAGTTACTGGGCGTCGAGTGAGGGTGTCCTCTGGTGGCCCCCGCTCCGAACAAAAACTATAACCTGATGGGAACGATAAACTCTAGAAGAGATCACAACTAATTATGGCCGGATTACGACTACAATCTGCCCGTAAATAAGAATGACACATCCCCTAAACCACAAAAATTAGTTTAAAAGATCCTGACTCGGTTAGTTTAGATCCGAACGTGAAAAATAAATAAAAAGGGCAAAAAAGTAAATAAACCTTTTGGAAATCTGATAAATCCCAACCTACTCCAACGCATCTCCCAGTCAACAAGACGTAGACGCGCGTGTCTTTCAGGACCCATTGACCAGTTGTTTGCCTGGTAATATTTGGGTTACGCTTTGACGGCGTTTGCAGGAATTATCCTGAGAGCAGTTTTGATCTGCCAGCACGCATTTCCTTGCCGCTTTCGTCAGTCGCAGCCTCTCCCTTCCTGTCTCGCTCGCGAATCGCGATAGTTTTGGGGGAGGAGAAAGGATCGGTTCGAGGGTTTTGCCGGCGATGGATTCCCAGATTCTCATTGCCCTCGCGCTCTCTCTCGTTGGGGGATTCAGCACTTCGATCGGTGCGCTTCTCCCCCTTATATTTCAATCCCCTTTTTTCCTCCCGCAAAGTTGGATCGAATTTATCTCCTTTTTACCGTGATTACTTGCAGCTGTTGATTCTTCTTGTAACTTTAAATTTTATTCATGTTTTCCATCTTTGGAGTTGTAGTTCGTTTGTGGACCTGTGCTGCCTTCCTTTTGATGTTTCTGGGTAGTTTTGAAAGCCATGATTTATATGTTTATAAAATCAACGTTTTTTGAATGGAACTTGAAGTGTGTAGTGCCAAATGTTATATTTTCTTCAGAAGAGGTAGCTAGAATTCTTAGATCTCGTTGTAGTGCTATTTTTTCGCAATGGCTATGTAGTTAAAAAGATGAATTTTCGAAATTGTATTCTGAAAAGATGATGCCAATTTTGGGAATCGGATTCGACGTGTAACTTTTTTTTTTGTGTGTGCATGGGGCATCTTGGAAAGTGTTGTTTCATCTTAGTGATCGTGTTGGTTTTACAATTCCTGATGATCTTTATGGTACCTGAGCAGGTGGTTTTCTAGTAGTGCTGAGCCATGCTCCAGACCTCAGAATGCTTGGAATTTTACAGGTTATATGCCTCTTTGCTGAAGGTTCAATCACTGCTTCTCCACACTGTCATTCGATTCTGTAAAAATCGTCATTTAGCGTTATTTCAATCTGTACAGGGTTTTGCTGCTGGACTTATGCTAAGCATATCTTTTTTTGACTTGGCCCACAATGCACTAAACTCCCTTGGTTTCTTTAAAGGCAACATTTGGGTAGGTTATTCTCCATAGTACACAGTAGTACTTGATAGTGTTTAGTAACTTTTCCATTTTTTTGGTCTTAGGTGCTCAATATCATTTATAATTTTATATTTGACTTTGAATCTTTTTTATGCAGTTCTTTGTTGGAGCTTTGTTCTTTGCTTCTGTGGTCAATTTGATTCCAGAGCCATCATTTGTTGAAACAACTGAAAAAGTTGGTTTGTGAACTTAGTTCCATATCGTAGAGAACATGTTTCTTACTGCTATTGTTTTCTTGCTAATGTTTATGCTTGTCCCATTTTGTCGGACAACTGTAGAAAAATGGTGATGAATCAGCCAAGCATATGGTCACGAAAGATCAACACCAAATCCTATTTAGTGGAATAATCACTGCAGTTGGTAAGTATTTTTCTTAATGTGTTGTTTGTGACACTTTTTTTTTTAAACTTTGTTTAGGTTGCTTTCTTCCATTCTTTTCATATTATTTGCCAATAGCCTGTACATTGTGAGATTATATGGAAGTTATATTTATATGTGAAGATAATTTGCCACAAATTTTTGGGAACTTTGTATTCAATTTGTGAATATCTTGTGCATCACATCATAGAAATTCTTTGTAGGACAAAAAACTTGATGAATTTTATGTGTAATCTGATTGCAGCAGTCTAGGTGATGAAAGTATTTGAGTGCCAAAAGCATGTTTTTATGTAACTTAAAGGATACAATTTTTCTACCTACTTAAATAAACAATTGATTTTAATGTATCAGATGAAGCTTAATACTTATCTTCTCTCAACAAGGAGAGAGTACTAAAATGCACTGACATGAATTAGGCTTATAGGAAGAAGGTTTTCATGTCATAGTCATTTATGCTTTTCTTTCTATAAAGTACCTTTAGTGTATCTTACTCTATGCAAAATTTCATCCCTTAATCAGTCTTGGTTTTCTCAAATGGATATTATGTTATGTCCAGGCATTAGCTTGCACAATTTTCCTGAAGGAATGGCAGTATTTCTGGGATCAATGAAGGTATTCCTTGTTTCTGAATAAATATTGACTCCTTATCTTCATAACATGTTCAGATTCTTTTCAAAATGGTATAAATATTCCTGGGAAATCAGTCATTAGAACCAATATTTTCTAACTTTGTATCTAGATTTTAACTTATACTAAAAAGGGCTATCGCATGAAGCTCCCGTCAATGTGAGGTCCAGGGAAGAGTCTATCCACTAGGTCACACGATAACAACTTTACCATTGCACCAAAGCTCCCTTCTAGATTTTAACTTATACCGAGGTTTTATAAAAGGACAGCCCAGTGCACAAAGCTCCCGCCAATGCCAGTCCCGGATAAGGTTCTATTATACGCAGCCTTTATGTTTTATGAAATTCTAAAACCTTTAACATTTGCAATAACTCCATGGTTTATTTGCTTCCATTTCTTCTAGTCTTAATAATATGACTGATTGGTGCTTGAACACTTAGTTAAAATGAGGAATGATGGATCTTAGTCTTCAAGATTTAAGAAATTAATTTATTTTCTTCAACCAGCAGAAACCTTGTGTATGTGGTGGTCATCATAATCTATATATCGATTTATGAGAGTGTAGTTGTGTGTGTGTGGATGGATGACATAGGGTGATATGGTGGTGTTTGTTGCTACTTTAACTGGTTTTCTGAAGCTTACAGAGAGTTTATGTTGACAGAAAAGTATTATCCTTGGACAATTAAAATTCTAGCAGTTTTATCTTTAACAATCTACCATCCCTGTTTCATATTGTCGCTATTTATTTTGCAGGGCCTTCGTGTTGGCATCAACTTGGCTTTAGCAATTGCTCTGCACAATATTCCTGAGGTAGTAGTCATTTCATAGTTCAAATTCATGCACGCTATGATTGGAATTCTTTGTTCAAATATTTGGCTGCAAGAATTGATTTTAAAGATTCATCATTTAATTTATCATTTCTATTATTTCCCAGTTATATAAGTGTTTTTTCTCATCCAATGAATGGAACTTTCTGTAACTTCTGCTCTTAAGTTGTAGCAGTCATTCATTTCTTTCCATTTGCCAGTTAGTTTAGCACTGTTTAATATTTTGCTATCAGTTCGGAATGGTACTGAATCAGTGCTATATTGGATTGGCAATGAAATAGGTCATATTGTACAGAATAATTCTGGGCATATTATTTTAAACATGATATCTCCTTGTCACTCATATATGAAAACGAAAATTCTGATGCAATCTTTTCAGATATAGGTATATTGTTGTGGTTTTTATAGCTATTAATAATCAAGTAGTGGGTTTCATGGCAACTTGAACCTATAATACCTAATATTATTATCATCTTCTTCTTCAAGTTGTGTTTGCCCCAACTGTTGGGGTGGCTTCAAGAATTTTATCAAAAGCCTCTCTCACTGGTAATATTTTCAAGGACTAAATTAATTAAGTCCTTAATTACAAGGACTATTTTTTTCATTCTACCCTTTATAACTTCTGGTCTAATATATTCAACTCTCTGGCTATAAAATCTATTTATCATCTTGAGAATGTCTATGCTTTCTGTCATTTTATCATTACTGAGGGGATCTAATTGCTCTTGAATATTATTGTGTCTTTTTTAGCAACTCCGAATCCATTTTAGTATTCACATCTCTACTACATTATTTTTGTGTGCACATTGCTTTCAAATAGCCCAACATCTAATCCATAAAGTATAAAGTTTGCACAATGATCTCATAATATATATTATTAGCACGAGAACTGTATTGTTGTTCTAATCAGTGTATAAAATGTCATTCCGTGCCGCTCGACACGAACGGTTTTTACTGTTCCGCTGAGCGGGCAAAACCAGCACAGGAGGCGTCCCTGTATCGAGGAGTCGTGGATGCCTCCAACGGCGCCGGAGGAGTCGTAGGATGTCTCCAGTGCCCAGTGGCACTGGAAGTGGCAGGACGCCTGTGATGCCTTTGGCGCCGAAGGTGTCGCGGGACACCTCCTACGGCGCCGAAGCCAAAAGCGTCCGGCGACCCTTCCAGAGTCACCAAACGAGTCTGGTGATGCTTCCGGCGCCGCATCGGTGACATATCACAAGCTGCGTTTCTTTTCCTGATAGAAATTAATTATTTTATTTAATTAATTTAAACAATTTCTAAGGATGTGTGATATTTCGGATAGGCTTTTATAAACTCTAATTAAATTATCCTAATAAAATATGTATAAATAATCTATTTAAAATTAAAATAAATTTTACTAATTAATATTTTGAAATTTTATTTTTTAATGTCTTAAATTTCATTTAAAAATTTTTAAAAATATAATAATTCTTATTTATATTCTAATATATATTTTGTATTATTTTATATTATTTTAAATTTCATTTAAATTTTTAAAAAAATCTTTAAAAATTATAAATTTTTGTTAAAAAATTCTAATAAATTAGATTCTGATAATTTTTTATTATTTTGAATTTTTTTACTTGATATTGTTTTACTATTTAAAATATATATTATTAAATTAATAATTAATTAAATGAATAAATAGTTAATTTATATAATTATTATATATAAAGTAATATCTTGTATTAATTTATATACTTATTTATATACTTTTTGGAAACAACCTATTGCAAAAAATAAGGTAAGGCCGCGTACAATAGATCCTTCCTTGAGATCCCGCATGGCGGGAGCTTCGTGCACCGGACTGCTTTTATTATTATTATTATTATTATCCATTTTAATTCGAGTTATTGATATATCAATTTTATTTAAATAAAATTATTTTTAATTATTTTTTCTAACAATACTAAGTTGTTCAATAATTGAGAATTTATACAAGATCAATATACAACTTCTGTTTATATACACCATAAACATATTTATCTTATAATTACTATATATAAATAAAAAAATACTGAAACTGTATCGACACGACAGGATACAATACCGAAACCGTATTGTTCCGGTTTGAGACCGAAACCTCGACACGGGTCGAAATTTTAAACCTTGATCAATATTACTATAATATACAAGTTTTGTGTTAATACAATTTGTCATTTTCTTTGGGTGAGAATTGACAACCCTTCCTCTAGGTGAGGATCGTGACTCTGTTCATCTGTTGTACTCAGACAATTAGTATCAAAGCTAAATTCTTAATTTGGTATTCAATACCACCCCATCCATCTTTCTCATTATTTTTTGCTTCTCACCATTGATGCACTCTTCCTCCTCCGGCTTGAATTACCTCACAATTCATCTCCCCACATCCATTGTGCATCAGCAATCTATTTCATGCAAATTTTCAATTAAAAAGGCTCGCACAACCCAGTAGCATCGTTATCATTTGAAAATAACTTTTGTTTAAATTTAGTAGGCTAATTAATTTTCGTGCATTCCCTATTTGACTCATATATCATCAAATTTTATTAATTATCAATTCTTATCCTCATTTTTTAGTGACCTACCTATTTTGTCATTATTTTCCTAGTTCCTACTTGTTTACTTTAAATTATTGTGTTGCTTAAATTATAAATTTCAGTACTTGTTGAACCTCCACATTGACTATGGCAAAAAAACCCACAATTAGAGAGGTAGATACTAGGTGTAACCTTTTGGAAGACGAACTTAAAATCCTCCAATCTAAAGTGGAAGACCTAGAACGGTTTAAAGTTTCTTCTGAAAGCATGATCAACAAGTTGGCAACGGACACAAGTCTTGAACTTATAGATCGCACATCTCACGTAGCCGAACAATCACATAGACATTATTCACGTTAGGACCATCATTCATTATCGACGAAGGAGACCACTTCTAAGACATCTAAACCCTACCTAGGTCAAGACCTGAACATTGATTTAAAATTAGGTCAAAAATAGATGCTATCCATCGAGTCAAATTAGATGCCTCTAGTTTTGATGGACGACTAGACCCAAACACATTCCTTTACTAGGTCGTTGAGATTGAGAATTATTTTGACTGCAATAGTATGATCCAAATTGAACGAGTACAATTTGCAAAAGTCAAACTCGTAGGTTTGGCAAAGAAATACTAGCAGAATATTCAAGATTAATACATTATAAATGGGGAAGAACTAATAACACATTGGGTAGAGATAAGATGAATTCTAAAAAGAAAATATGTTCTAACATACTTTAGAAACCAACAGTACACTATGGGGATCAATCTAAAGCAATTAAAGATGAATGCAAATGAGTATCTAAGAAAATTCGAAAACATAAAAAATGTATCACAAACCCAAATTAGACCCTAGGGAAACCCTTATCCACTGTATTAATGGATTAAGACATGAAATTCAAAGACAAGTAAAATTAGTTGCCCCTCAATTGAAGAAGTGTGTCAAAAGACTGAAGAGATTGAACAACATATAAAAACCCCTACCTTGCAACCCGGTAGTACTCTTTCTTAAAGGGTATCAGTATAATAGGTAAACCCACTAGCTCAACCTGCCCTGGATCTATCATACAAGTAGAAATGAATACACAAGCACTTAAGAAAAAAAATCCTAACATTCAATGTTTTAATTGTCATAATAAGGGCCATGTAGCATCAAATGCCCACATAGGGTCTTAGCCTTAGAACAAGAGCACAATTTAGAGGAAGAAGTGGCTTATGTTTCAATCCAAGCTATTGATGAGGAAGTTGACCCTCTTGATCTACACTATGAAGCAAGGACATTGAAGAACAAATCATAGGACTTAATATAGTGCATTGTATCCTTTCAATACCCATGTCAAATGACACAAAAAAATGTACTAGCATCTTTTACACCTATGCAAAATGCGAGAGTAAGACTTGTAAGATTGTGATCACCAACTCAACCTTCAACACAAACCCCTCCACCTACTCACACAGTCTCAAGTTGAGAAAGAAGGAAAGGAATTAGGAGTGATGGTAGCATTAGTTACACAAAATCTCACAGTTGGCACTAGAGATTCACTAAAAGATATTTTCCTTGGAGTCAAAGAGATATTACATGAGTTCCAAGATATAACTAGTGATGAATTGCCCAACGAACTCCCACCTATGCGCATAATCCAACACTCCATTGATCTAATCCTAGGGTCACAATTACCCAACCTACCGCATTATCTTCAGAGCATGTTGAATTACATAGGCAAGTTGAAGAACTCTTATGAAAATATTTTATCAAAGAAAGAATGAGTTCATGCGTCATTCGTGCCTTATTGGTCCCCAAAAAAGATGGCCCTTGGAGAATGTGCACAGATAGTCATGCCATCAACAAGATTACAATTAAGTATAGGTTTCCCATACCAAGACTTTATGACATGCTTGATATAATGGCAAGAGCTCGTTGGTTCTCCAAGATTGACTTACATAGTGGATATTAGAACAAGGATTAGCAATGAGTGGAAAACTACCTTTGAGAAACAAGATAGACCGCCTTTGAGAAACAAGATAGACCGCCTTTGAGAAACAAGATAGACCGTATGAGTGGTTAGTCATGCCCTTTGGAGTTTCTAGTGCTCCTAGTACTTTCATGAGGTTGATGAACCAAGTCCAAAAACCTTTCATAGGAAAATTTATAGTGGTCTATTTGATGACATTTTGATTTATAACATAACACACGATGACATCTTGGAGCATATTCGCCTTGTCTGGAGACCCTTAGGAGAGAAAAAAATTTATCAATCTACAAAACTATTTTTTCCTACAACCTTAGATTCTCTTCCTTGTGTTTATCATTTTTGTAGAAGGCATTTCGACAAATCTAGAAAAGATTATGGTAATCCAGGAATGGCCCGAGCCATGAACCCTTCAAGAGGCTCGAAGCTTTCGTGGATTTGTGACTTTCTATCGTCGCTTTATTAAGAACTTTAGCACCATTATGACTCCTGTAACAAACTGCCTAAAAAAGAAGAGTTTCATTGGACAAAATCCGCATGGCTTTAGGAAGATCAAGGAAAGGATGACTAAAGCTCCTATTCTTAGACATCCTGACCTCTCCAAACCATTTGAGGTAGCTTGTGACGCATCGGGAGTAGGTATAGGGGGTACACAAAGTCAAGATGGGTGCATTCTTTAGCGAAAAACTCAATGATACTCAACAACACTATTCCACCTATGACAAAGAGTTATGCTATTATTTGAGCCCTAAGACATTGGTGGTATTATCTACTAACCCATGAATCCATTCTCCATTCAGACCATAAAGCATTAAGTTTCAATCGGTCTCGGAAGAAATTAAATGTTAAACATGCTAGGTGGGTTGAATTCTTCCAAGAGTACACTTTTGTTCTAAAACATCATTCTTGCCTGGTCAACAAACCAGCCGATGCACTAAGTCGTATTGTCACCACATTGCACACTATGAGCACGACTGTAGTTGGATTTGATCGCCTCAAAGATGAATATACTACTTGCCTTGACATTGAAATAATTTTTCAAGATGTTCAAAATGGAAATCATCATGATCGATAGATTTTGTGATAAACAATGAATACCTATTTAAAGGAACACTCCTATGCATCCCTAGAACATTACTTAGAGATTTTCTTATTTGGAAATTATGCACCAGTGGCCTAGCTGGGCATTTCCTTTGTGTTAGATCGAGTTTACTCACCCTCAATTCGAGATGTTGCCTGAATCATATCACAATGTCACACATGTCAAATGACAAAGACAACTAAACAAAATATAGGACGCCACTATGTATATCCCATGAACCTTGGAAAGACGTTAGCAGACTTTGTCTTAGGATTACCTCGTTCCAACTGAAGCCATGACTCAATTTGAGTAGTAGTAGACCGATTTTCTAAAATGCACATTTTATTCCATACAATAAAACAAATGATGGATCACATATAGCTAAATCGTTCTTTAAGGAAATCGTCTAATTGCACAGGCTACCCATGACTATAGTGTTAGATAGGGATGTAAAATTCATTACCTATTTTTGAAAAAAACACTATAGAAGTTATTTGAGATCTAACTTAAATTCTATTCCGTCTTTCATTAGCAAACTAGTGGAGGTTGTTAATTGTAGTTTAGGAAACTTGTTAAGGTGTCTAATGGGTGGAAAATCAAGTATTTGGGTCTCAATCTTGCCACTCACTAAATTTGCTTAAAACAATTTAGCAAACTGATCTATAGGTAGATGTCCATTTGAAATCATTTATGGGGGTCGAAAGCTCATCAACTGATTGACTTGATTCCATTGCCTATCCTTTCTCATTCTTCTGAATTAGCTGATCCATGCTGATGTCAAGAGGGAAATCACACCGAGAAATGAGGCTTATAAAATTCAAGCTGGGCACATCATAAGTTTAAGGAGTACAACATAGGGGACTATATGCTTATCCACATTCGCCCATGACTCTTTCCTAAAAATTCATTTAAAAAGTTCCATACTTGCTCTTCTAGTTCATTTCAAATTGTGAGAATAATTAGGACTAAAGATTTCAATACTGAGGACATTAGAGCTTTCTTCATTGTCTATTGATTTGCCTACAAGTCATATACCTACAACGCCAATTCCAACATTCCTATCTGTAATGCAATCTTCTCATCAGAGTAAAATCATTATAGACCATTAAATAGTGGTCTCCCCATATGGAAGCACTGATCGATATCGAAGATGAACTTTGAAGCCTCTCCCCTAAACTTCTAGAAATGGAGCAACAACTACTTGATTCAACTAGAGAGGAACCTCCTCCTCACACCAATATGTTGTGCTGATAGACTTGAATTAGTCAATCTATCTCCCCACTTGATGAGTTTTCTTCGATTAGGGAGAATAACACAGTCGATAATTTAATTTTATTAAAAGTTTTCTAAATTTCTAATTTTTATAATTTGTTTGGCTTTTTGGAAAGTTATTTTATTTCTTTTTGAAAGAGTTAGTGAAATTTTATTAGGATAATTAAAGTTTTATTACAAAAGGTTTTTTATTTTGTAAAGAATAAGTCATGATATCAAATTATAAAAAAGGATCAAGATCACATGCAATGGATAAGTATTGAGTTAATACAATTTGTAATTTGCTTCTTTGTGTGAGAATCGGCAACCGTTCCTTTGGGTGAGGATCGTGACTTTGTTCATCCATTGTGCTACGCCACTTGTGTATGTTGTGTGTTCTGAGCAAGAATCCTCAAGGGACTATTTGTAAATGATTTAGAATATTTAAAATTCAAATTTAGATCCAATACATGACTTCTTTAAATATGAAGTTAGTTCAAATTCAAGCTATGTTGCAACCTTTGGTTGAAAACTATTTATTCAATCATATCACCATCAAATCTGTTAATGGATAACTATTTTATAACGATCACTTGGCGATCATTATCCATTAGTTTGGCTGATAAAAAAAAAAAACTTGTTTATACATGTTGGGATTCAACCAAAGTCCCACGTTGAAAAGATTTAGTAAAGATCATGGGTTTAAAAGGATGTAAGATATCCCCATTGGCATGAGGCCTTTTTGGTAGAACTCAAGAGCAAAGCCATGAGAGTCTAGGCCCAAAGTAGATAATATCATGTCATTGTGGAGATATGTGAACATCCTTTGGGCACAACAAATGGTATCAGAGTCATGGTCCAAAACCAGATGTCATGTGAGGTGATCTTGAACGAAGTTGAGAGTAGGCTCGGAACATGTTAGGTTGACCAGATGCTTGTAGGGAGGCCTTGGAACATGTCAAGATGACTAGATGTTCACGGGGAGGCCCGAAGTAGGTTAGGTTGACCGGATGCTTGCGGGGAGGCCCGAAGCAAGCCAGGTGACCGGATGCTTGCGGGGAGGTCTGGAACAAGTCAGGTGATCGGATGCTCGCGGGGAGGCCCGGAGCAGATCAATGTGACCGGATGTTCGTGGAGAGGCCCGGAGCAGGTCAAGGTAACCGGATGCTCGCGGGAAGGCCCGGAGTAGGTCAGAGTGACCGAATGCTCGCAGGAAGGCCCGGAGTAGGTTAGGATGACCGGATGCTAGCGGGAAGGCCCGGAGCAGGTCAAGGTGACCGAATACTTGAGGGGAAGCCTGATGTAGGTTAAGAGTGACCGGATCCAGATGCTTGCGGGGAGGTCAAGAGCAGGTCAGGGTGACCGGATGCTCGCGGGGAGGCCTATACCATGAGAGTAATGATGGTCCTTCATTTGAGGGGAGAATTGTCGAGATTCAATCAAAGTCCCACATTGAAAAGATTTGGTAAAGATCATGGGTTTAAAAGGATATAAGATATGCCCATTGGCATGAGGCCTTTTAGGTGGAGCTCAAGAATAAAGTCATGAGAGCTCAGACCCAAAGTAGACAATATCATGCCATTGTGGAGATATGCGAATATCCTTTGGGCACAACAATACCAATCACTTGATGATCATTATCTATTAGTTTGGTCAATTAATGGTCACCTAATGGCACTTAGCTGACAAAACAAAGCTATTTGTTTGACCACTCGTGAAGAATAAATGTTAAAATCATTTTTTAGGCTTTTTAAGTAATTCACTTTGATTTACACACATGTTTATATATTACAATGTATTCTACCCAAACATATAAACATTTTGGCATTCTTTACTAGTTAAAATACTTTCTAACTAATGCTCAACTAGGTTAACTCACAAACTCAAATGAACTTGTAAAAATACAATTCACAC
This sequence comes from Zingiber zerumbet, assembly GCA_037833815.1. NCBI lineage: Eukaryota > Viridiplantae > Streptophyta > Magnoliopsida > Zingiberales > Zingiberaceae > Zingiber > Zingiber zerumbet. The sequence continues at coordinate 16,831,797 of JBBMJZ010000126.1, forward strand.
AAGCATTAAATATTTTAAACATAAACATGTTTATCAAGCATAAAAAATCCATGAGGGACTAACAAGACTAATTGAACTAAAAACTCTATTCTAATAGGGTAGACTAGTTTTTAGAAGAGAGGGTAGAAGAAGTACAAATATTAGAAGAAGTACATGGTGGCTTCAATATGACATAGGATAATATAACATTAAATTTGAAAACAATAGCCAAGAGCGTATTTAATGAGTCAAGAGGAATGACACCGCCAAATAAAGAATATTAGTGGCGGAATAAAAAAGTATATACGAAATCCTATAAGTTATTGTACACTTATAAAAATGAACAATTCTTTAAATATATAGTATCCAATAAAGAGATAAAAAAAGTAGTGCGTGAAGCTAAAAATGAAGCTTGAAACGTTTATATCGGATGCAAAAGAAGGGGGATAAAAGATTCATATAATAACTAAAGTGAAAGAGAAGAAAATAAAATATTTTATCCAAATAGGATGCATTAAAGATGGATTCAATAGAGGATGAGGAAATAAAGGAACAATTGAAAAAATATTTTTATTAACTTTTTAATGAAAGTTCAGATGACAAACTTAGATTAGATAATTGAAGTAGATCGAGTATATAAATTTAAATTTTTATTAAAAAATTCAAACTTCAGAAGTAGAATATGTGTTAAATGAGATGTAAATGGAAAAACAATTGGACCGAATGATATTCCAACAAAGGTATAGAAGTGCTTAGGGAAGCATAGTATTGAATGACTTATAAAGTTATTTAACCCGATATTGAAAACATAGAAAATGTATTTTCAGTAGGGATTAAGAACTTTAGTATTCTCTATATAAACAAAAGAGATGTACACAATTATGTAAATTATATGGACATTATGCTAATGAGCTATATCATGAAATTTTAAAAAAGAGAAAAAAATTAAAGAAAGTGACCGAAAATCAATTTGAATTTATGACGAAATGTCAATAATCGAAGTTATACTTATTCTCAAATAATTGATTGAAAAGTATTTAGAAAAGAAGCAAGACTTACATAGTATTCATTAACCTAGAAAAAGTTTATGATAGAATCTTGAGGAAAATTATGTAAAAAAAATTGAAAAAGAAAGGTATTAGCATAGTGTATATTGAAACAATTAAGTATATGAAGATGTAACAATAAGAGTAAAGACTCTAGATGAATTAACCAAAGCGTTTCCTATAAAGATAAAATTAATCTAGGATCAACTATAAGTTCATATCTTTTTACATTAATCATAGAACTCTATAGACATATTCAAGACACGTGCGTATTGTTTACAAATGAAATTATTGTAGTCGCTAAGGCATGTTAAGGAATAAATGTTAAACTCAAATATTAGTGAAAAATTGTAGAAGTTTTTAGACTTAGTAAACACTAAATATATAGAATTTAAATTTAGTAGCATTAACATACTAGGGAAATTGTTAGGATAGGAGATGATGAATCTAAGAGTTTTAAGCATCTAGGATCATTTTTTCAAAAGGACGGAGTTGATAAAGATGTTTTACATAACATAAAAGCAAGATGGTTAAAATAGAAGAGAGCGTCACGTGTTTTATTACTCATAAGGTACTTCTAAAGCTTAAAGGAAAATTTTATAAAACGACATTAAGATCTGCTATGTTATATGAAGTTGAATGTTAGAATTGAGTACACAAATAGAAGATAAGAGTCGCAAAGATAAAGATGTTAAGATGAATGTTCAATTATACGAGGATGGACAAGATAGAAAATGAGATCATTAGATAGAAAGTTAGGGGTGACGCCAATTGAGGGAAAGCTCCGATATGCGTTTAAGATGATATGAACATGTACTTAAGCAACCAATAAATGTCGCAGTTAGGCAATGTACAACTATGATAAATACGCACATTAGTCAAGAAAGAGAGACAAAAAAAAACTTGATTAGCAATAATAAAATAGGATAAAATTTATTTAAATATAAATAATGATAGAATAGGGGATAGATCCCAATAATCTAGGAGGATCCATATAGCCAATCCCACCTAGTGGGATAAGACTTATTTGTTGTTGTTATTATTGTCAAACATTAACTCTATTTTAATAGGGTAGGTTAGTTTTCAAAGATGAACTGATTTTTAGGGAAATTGATAGATTACATGGGTTGTCTATATCTTCAAATAGGGATGTAAAATTTATTATTGCTTTAATATTAGTCTAATTTGTCTGTTATTATTTGAACATTAGTGATCCTGTCCGAAAGCGGGCGAGTGGGAAGCTGGGAGGTGAAGGTTTCGCTGACTGGATGTGGATTCCTCTTTGCTCTGCAAAACAAACGGCGTCAGTGCCGAGCCAGGGAAGGGTCCTCAGCGTTGACCCTCCGACGCTCAAGTCAATCACCGGAATGGGGAGAAGTAGAACTAGAAGAATTATGCTCAAATAGTAGATTACGCCTACCTCTGCCGGTGATGGATCCCCCTTTATATAGAGCCCTGGTGGACGATGGACATGCTCCTCGAGGCGTGGGCGCGTTGTCCGATATGTTCGTGGCCACGTTTTCCAACACGTTCTAGGCCACGTCCTCCACTATGTTCGGGGCCATGTCCTCCACTATGTCCTATGAAAGGATGCCGCGAGGACCACAATCCTGCTGCTTGGCCGAGCGGATTAGCCGCTTGGCTAGGACTCCGCTTTGCTCGCGGTCAGGTCCCGCTGCTTGGCCGAGCAGGTAGCCGCTCGGCCGGGAGTCCTCCGCTCTGTCAACTCTAGTTGCCCTTCCGTGCGGTGTCTTGTACAAACCTGCCCTCCTCCGTACGAACAAAATATCCAGTCTCCCTCAGTGTCTTGATAATATGACTTGAGCGCTTGTCTATGGCATTCTCCGAGTCGGAAGGATTGTCCACTTGGACATGTTTCCCGCCGATCGAGCCCTACCTGTCCCGACCGGCCCTTGTGTTTATCCTTAGTTCGGCCCTTTGATACTTGGGCGTTGACCATCTTGACTTTGACCTCCACCTTGACAGTTGACCCCGTGCCAAGTGGGCCTCCTATTGCCGCATCAATTAGCAATAAACTATACTTACAGATATTAAGCAACTGTGTCAATTAACCTACTACTCGCAGGAGGGACAATATTCCCCAAATTTCCAAATACTGGATAATTAGATGGTGGGCGGACAGAGGAGTTTGAATCTTGGGCTTCATGATTCATGGTTGTGGGGTTACCAGCCATAGTCAAGTAGAGTGACAAATTTCTCTTTTAGCAGAACAATCATCCAATATTCTTTATATAACTAAAGTCGTCTTTTGTCTAGCATATCAGCGGTGGGCTTCTTATTGCGAGTAATCACTTCGTAAATTCCACATCTTTCTAGCCCCTCGATGAATCTACGATCGAAAAAATTAATTAAAATTCTCTGAATTTTCAACTGCAAAACTCAACTCCATGTGACGCATCCGAGGGAACTAAATAACCAAACCGATGCAAGGCGACACAAAACTGACAGAGAATATAAATCATGCGAGAACAGAGATGAAAGGGATACAGCTGCACATGCCCATACCCGGTGCCGTTGTCGACGATCACTGCGGGCCGAGAAGCAGCGTCCATGGAGGAAGGAAGGAGGACGAAGAATCAGCCGTGGCGATTCGGCGAGAGGGAGATCGCTCACAGTAGTGGCGTCATCGGCCGGAGCAGCGGAAGAGCCCTGGGTTTGTGCTTCTCCGTGGCCGAGCTGCCTTGGGAGGCGGCGGTGCAGAATTACCGACAAAGGGGGGCACCGCCCTCACCGACAGCCCACTACTTGACTCACACTTCTCTCGCTTTCTCTTGCGTCGTTTTGTCGCATCTTCCATTCTTTCTCGGTCAGTTGAATCTAGAAGCTACGGATAAAAACAAACAACGTCCTCGTCTCAACAAAATCTGGCATTTGATTTAGCTAGGCCGGTAAATGAATCACAAATTCATAAATAAATTTAATGTTTAATTTAAAAAAACTTATTTATACTCATCAATTAAATGAATAAATTTAAATAACTAAATAAATTAAATGAATAAGATTGAACATGATATTCATGAATGATGTTTGTGAAAGATGCTGCACATTTATGAGCTCATATATCAACTTAAATAAATAGCAATAAAAGTCATTGATAAATTACAAGCTTATTAATTTGATCATTTATAAGAACATTGAATAATTAATTAAATTATTAATAATAATTTTTATACATATAAGATAATTGGACAAAAATATAATTTTAGTAATTAAAATTAATTAAGACGATTCTAATTATTTTTTTTTACTAAATCTACTATATTCTAATTATTATTTACAAGGTATAAAATATTTTATAATTTATAAATAATCGTAACTGCTAGAGTTAATTTTTTATTAAAATAGTTCTTTTGGACTTAAAAAAAATATCAACGATCACTTAATGTGTTCAGGAATTTATAATGGTCAAATTCTTTTTTTTTTTTTTTTGAAAGAGCAATTAGCGTGCCAATTTATAAATTAAGTTGCACTTTAAAAATAAGAATAAATTATCACTAATTAATTTATAAAATAGGTTACCATCATATTTTAAGTAAAAAAAACTCTTTTGGGCTAAATTTTTTTGATATTTAGGTTAGGTTATTTTGTAGTTGGTTAATTTTTTTAATTTTGAATGCAAAATATAATTTGTAAATCAATTTATATATTTTAAAAATTGACACATGCAAGGATTACATACTAATTTATTAAATACTCTTTGACCAAATTAATTTTATTAAAATTAACCCTTTAAACACAAGGATAAAATTTCTATTTAGAGTGTTAACAACTTATAATGATTTGAAAGTATAAAAGTATCCATTTCAATTATTCTAAACTAAATTTTTATTTTAAAATTTATATTTTATTAAAAAAACATCACATCAATTATCTTACTAATATTCTAAATATATTTTATAAATAGTAGTTCTCTAAATTTAATAAATGAATTACATTCCCTACCTATTAAATAATATTTCTCTCCTCTCTCTAATAATAATAAAAATTATCTTTCCTTCCTCTAATAATAAAAAATAGAAAGAGAATAAATAATAAAATAAATAAATAAATAAATAACAAATTATAAAGAACATAATGCAAATTTAATAAAGTAGTTCGTATACCCTAAATTTTAGATTTTGAATGAGAATTCTGATATGAATGCTTTAATAATTTAAACTTAGATTTTGTTATGAAATTTAATTATTATATAAATTAAAATTTTATTTATTTGATTTATGTTGGAGTAATCTAGTGCCCATAGGTTTTGATGTTTGGGTAAAGATTTAAGTTAGATTTATTGTTGTATTTGATATGCATTGTTAGTATGCAGGATACAGGTATAACAAGGAAAGTCAAAGTGTGATCTTGGCAAAAGAGGAAAGTCCAAGGATGAGTCTTGGCGGTGTAAGTCCAGGCATGTAGTCTTAGCAACATAAGTCCAAGTGTGACTTGACAATGGATGAAGTCCGGGAGGTGCGACCTCTTGGCAAAGGAAGACCCGACAATAATGACAAAGCTGATGGAAGCTCCAGAAGGCAAGACGTGAAGGATGGGGAGACATCCGAGGGACGCAAGACTGATGGAGGAGGCTAAAAGACTAGGTTTAAGTTGGTCGGGCGAGGATAAGTGTCACGCCCCGGGGGAGTCCATGTCCGAAGAAATTTCGGCAGCATCTCCCCTGTACGGCGGACAATCTGAAACTTCCTACATCGCCCCCAGAGCCACATATACATCGGGCAACACGGCCGGAACAATAACAAAGTAAATAAATAATCACATAGGCATCCACGCAGTTTAATATTTAACAAACTAGGACAGTGATAAGAAGACTAAAAAAAAACCACCCTACTCAACTACACTCATAAAACACAAATCCGACGATGATAAAATCAACTCACCTCTTCTGCCGTCTAGGCAGGCATGTAGTAAAGCAAATCCAAACACTACTCATCGACAATATAAAAATCCATACAAGGTCCAAATGTATCGAAACGGAATAAGTCTAATAAAGAAGAAAAAACTAAAAGACCAATAGACATCCACGTGGTCTGCAGGGGACTAGCGACTGGAACTCTCTCCTGACAGCATCAACCTGA
>JBBMJZ010000126.1:16839214-16857239 GCA_037833815.1 Zingiber zerumbet
TTAGCAGTCGACTGGTAGGCGGGGTTTTCCAACCCGTGGCCTATATAACCAAGCCTTGAGAGCTTGGTTGAGGTTGATGAAATAGAGGTAGTTAATCTCTATTAGTAGTCTACCTGTGCCCTAGCGTCAAAGGAGCTCTTGTGAGAGTTGTGGCGAGGTTTCTCCACCCACAAGGAGGTTTGAGCTAGCCGGAGTTTGCCAGGGAATCATCCACCAACGGATCGGGATCGTCCACCTTACGGACAGCCGTGGAGTAGGAGCTCTAATCTCTGAATCACATTAAACAACGTGTTAGCGGTTTGCATTTCATTTCTTGTCTTGTATTTAGGTTAGCTTGTTTTTATTAGTTTGTATTTCCGCTGCGCAAGCTAACAAGTGTAGGAAGCAATCGATTTGGGGGTGTCGTCTATCTAACCCCCCTTCAAGCTGGCCACCGATCCCAACACTCCCAACTTGCCACTTGTTCGACCTCCCTACATTCAAAAGGACACGACAATTACCATGATACAAAGGACACAACAATTGCCATAACACGAAGGGACACAACAATTACCATAATGTGAAGGGATATGAACATTACAATGGCGTCGGATTCTGAAAGGTCACACTCATTATTGAAGTGAGAAGAGGTATGACCTTTGGGAATCCCGTATACCATTTCTCTCCCTATTTAAGGTAGGGGAGGGATTCTCTCTAGAGGAAGACTTGTTTTTACTATACTTTTTATCACTTCTTCTTTTTATTATATTTTTGGGGCTCCATGATGGTTTAGAAATTAGAGAGACTTCATCAGGGTAACTCCTAGCAAGCCCTTTAACACATGTTATTCTTCACAAAGTTAGCCATGTCACAAGAAGAAAGTGAGGAGAAAGCTTCAACGCCATTGCACTTGTTGGTGCTGGGTACACAACATTTAACCCAAAGTTTTGATATATGACTAGGATTAAAGTTAAGTTAGTTATGATCTAATCAGTTGTATCAAGTTTATAGGTGTCAGATATTTGGCAAGTATTTAAGTTCTAGTTGTGAATCAGATAGTGACTAAGTTCTAGTGGATCTAGGCATCAAAAGTCTTGATTGGGAGTCAGACATGAGCTAAGTCTTGGTTGAGATCAAGCAGATAAATTCCTAGCTGGAGGTTATGTGACTCAAGTTCAAGTAATTAAGGCTTGATAGATAAATTTCTAACTAGAATATAGGTGAATTAAGTCCAAGTGATTAATGTTTGATAGACAAATTTTTAGATGGAGGCTAAGTGAATCAACTCCAAGTGATTAAGGTTTGACAGACAAATTCCCAGCTAGAGCTAGGTGAATCAAGTCTAGGTAGAGTCAAATGGGAGCTGAAGGCCTAGCAAACAAGTTTAAGTGGAAGCAGCTGGAGCTGTGGCTTGGCATCTCAGTCTAGATGAGTCTGCTGAAGGCTGAACATCTAGACTCAATGTAAGTATGAGTAACTTTACATCTTATATCCTACTTATTACGTGTAACAACTACAGGGAAGCATATTTGATGGTTCCAGACAACTGGATAGAGTCCAGGGGTGATTGGTTGTGATAACTCTCAAAGAAGGAATTTTGGAGGGTCCAGGTAACCATATATGGTCCAGGCCACCGAAGCAGTTTCATTATCAATAATCCAAATAAGTCAATCAAAATAAAGTTTGACCTTTGCCTAGATGATCAGAGGTGTACGGTTAATCGGATAGCTTCGTTAACATTATCTTATGGATAGAAGTTATAGCCATATCATCACCTATACTGACGACTAGGAAGGCTCCATGCGACCGGAGGAGTCATATATAAAGAGTTCCAAGGTAGTTTCAAGATAGAGCTTGAAAATAACTCATTCACACAGAATTTATTCTTGTTCTCGTGCTCTATGTGCTTCTTCGCCTTTTGTGCTGTGACACACTGTAACACATACTTCATTTCTGATCAACAACACCTAGAGTAATATTTATTAGTGCAGGGACACGACAGTTACCATAACATGAAGGGGACACGACAGTTACCATAACGTGAAGGGGCACGACGATTTACCATGGCGTTGGTTACCAAAAGGTCACACACTTTATTGAAGGGGGAGAAGGTATGATCTTTGGGAATCTCGTATACCCTTTCACTCCCTACAAAAGGTAGGGGATAGATTCTCTCTAGAGGAGGACTTGCTTTTACTCTAGTTTTTATCACTTCTTCTTTCTATTATATTTTTTGAGGCTCCATGATGACTTAGGTATCAGGAGGACCTCGTCAGATTACTCTCGATGAGCCTTTTGATGCGTGTTATTATTTGCAAGGTCAACTATGTCACGAAAGAAAATGAGAAGAAAGCTTCAACGTTATCTCTCTGTAGTGCGAGGTGGATTTATGGCACTGCATCATCGCTCTGAGATGTAGGGTAAATTTATGTTACATTAAAATTTAGTTATAACATGATTCTTATCATGATATAAATAAATTCTATTAAATTGTGGTACCTTAGTTTTTACCTTAGAAGCTTCCCCTAAACTTAAGTTTCCTCCTTTATTCTAATTAAGTTCCTTTCCCTTAAACATTGATTCTGATAATGTTCTCGTTGGTTGGATGAAAAACACATTATGTACTCCTTGCCCTTTCAAATCAGGGGTCCAACTTCCATTGATTTCTCCTTTTACTTAAATGTCACTTGAGCCTTCATCTTGTTAATTTTAGACACTTACTATTACAATACCTCTCACCACACTCAAAATATATGATATGATCTTTATTTTTAGCAATTTAAATTGTTATACTTTCTAGGGTATAGTAGGGATGACACATGCTTCCTTCTCATTGACTTTGGATATTCATGGTTATTCTCATTCCATTGTTAATGGCCTAAACTCCCTTCAATCCATGAGGTAGAGGTTGATTTATCTTCTATCGTGGATGTTGAGCACTTGCTAACCTTTAAGTGCTCTTGTTCTTGAGTCAATGAACATCCCTCCTTGTACTCGTCTTCATTTTGTGTTGAGGATGATCTTCATGGAACTTAACCAACTTGCACCATCGATCACATGCATCCTTGTATTTACCTAATTTATACATAATTCCATTAGACACTAAATTAGTTAAAATTTTGGTTACCATGTTGTTTGTTTTAGATTTTTGAGTTTGCTTCTCAATTTATTTCTTTTTCTTGAGGAGTTTGTCTTTGCTATCTATTGGAGTTTCAAATTCATCCATTAGGATGAACCAATTGTCGATGCCCATCATTAAGAAAATTTTCACCCTTACCTTCCATTGCGAAACCCTCCTAATCCGAAAGGTGGTGAAAATTGAGTGTCATATTTGAAACCTTTTTCAAACTCCATTCAACTATCTTCTTCCTCTAATATCACTTGTTAGGTATCAAAGGGATCAAAATCCCCCTTTTCTTCCTCTAGTTACTTTCAAGACCTTATTCTAATATCACTTGTTAGGATTGTTGATGTTGCTAGAGGGGGGTGAATATTGATTCACTTCGATTGTGTTAGTCATTCATTGTGCTCATCTACAAAGAGTTAAAATACAATGGAAATAACAAAAACAAATACAAACAACACACAAGCACAGTAGATCATTTTTATGTGATTCAAAATCCTCAATTCCTACTCCATGGCCTATCTATCGTCCTAGCAGTTGCATCACTATCATTTCTTTTTCTCGGATACCTTTTGAAGGTGGAGAAATCTCTTACAATCCCTATACTACAAGCAGCAACAGCTAAAGAAAAAGGTAAAGATGAAAATGAAACGCTATGTAAATAAACTATTTACACAAGAGATCTTTGATTTGCTCGCTTTTGATTCCTTTGGATTTCCCCTTAAAGGTCTAGAATGTAGTGTTTCACTTTCCCTCAAAACCTCCAAGAACCAGTGCCAGAATCATCCATGAAACCTTCCTTTTATAGGATTCCTATTATGATTGGAAATTACCTAACAATCAACTGTTTATTACTATCAGTTGATTGTTCATCCAAAATTCAAATGTCGCTCCTATAGAATGACTCTTCAATCTTAACATTGACCAAAATAGTCAACTGTTGGATCAATATTTGAGTTTTTTAATCAATTTAGAAACTCTCTATTCGCTCTAACAGTGTCATCAGTCAATTGCTCATATTCAGTAGTCAATTGATATACTATAAACCTTTTTAAATCTCCTCAAACCTCAAACTTAAGATTTTAGAATTCATTAGTCAATTGCTAGTCCATAACAATCAACTGATACTTCTATTTCAGCCTTACAAAGGTTGAATTCTTGCATTTTCTAACATATAATTGACCTTAACCTATCAAGACTTCCTTGACTTAGCATACAGTCAACCTTGATCTACCGATAGGGCTGTAAATGAGCCAAGATGAGCCGAGTTTTGGGGTATTCAAATTTGTTTGATAAGGTAACCGAGCCAAGCCGAGCCGAGCTTAAAATAAACCAGGCCTTTGATTGTTCAAGCTTAACTTGATTTATTTTTATGAGCTTGAGCTTGTTTGAAGCTTGACTTGAGCTTATTTTGTTCAAATGTTATTGAGCTCTCAATTCAAGCTTGGCTTGAGCTTGACTCGAGCTTGGTTCATTTAGATGTTATCGAACTCTCAATTCAGGCTTGTTTGATTGTTTAAAACTTTTAGTTGTTTGATTAGTTATTAAACTTGATAATTCAAACTTATTTGTTTATTTAATTTAATTTTATTATTTATTTAGTATATTGATAAGAGTTTTATTAATAAATATGATTCGTGAACATTGTTCACTAATGTTGTTCACGAATGTTAACAAGTTGAATACACGTGTTCAAGCTTGTTTGCTTAATTGATCTTGTGTATATTGAACGAACATAAACAAGCTCTTATCAAGCCGAACGCTAAGCTTGTTCACGAATACTTGGTTCATTTACAACTCTACATACCGAAACTTCCTTTGCATAATATCTGATCAATTTTAATCTGTTAGAACTTCTCCATTGCCTAACATTCAGTCAACCTTGACTTGCCAATACTTCTTCATTACGTAGCATTCGATCATTCTTGACCTACTGAGACTTTATCATTGCCTAAATTAAGTCAACTTTGACCTGTCAGAATTTCAACACTGCTAAGTGTCTGATCAGCCTTAACTGACTTGGGCTTCTCGTTTCATGCATAACATTCAGTCTTCCATGACTTGTTAAGACTATCACCATATGCCTAACATATTATCATCCATGACCTATTAAAACTTTCACAATTGCCAAGTATTTAGTCAAGTTCGACTCACTTGCACTTCATATCTCATGCCAAATATCTAGTCCTTCATGACTCACTTGGACTTTGATTTTGCCAACTCAATGTTGGACTTCCAACTGCTAAATGTTCGATTAGCTATGACACTCTTGGACTTTTCCACTATTAATTATCCAATCAACTTTTACCTACTTAATTTTTCTCCCACTCATCAAGCATCGAAATCGATCTTGGTCAACGTTGACTCGAGGTCGATTGCACTAATAAATCTACCCTAACAATCTCCCCCTTTACTTAATATCTTACTTAACCGTCAAGCATATTGATTAATTATCAAATATTCAATTAATTTTGATTTACTTAATACTTCGTTCAACTAATATCATATTGATCAAATATTAAAATTTAGCTCAAACTAGCGGGGTCAACGTTGACTATAAAATAATTACACCACTAATATAATATACAAAGAGTCAGAAACACCAGGCTTATAGGATAGATATTGAGTAGTCAAGGTACTATCACACTAAGAGAAAAGGAAAAATAAATGAAAAAAAAAAAATAACATACAAAAACGTAACACTTCACACAAAACTAAAGTGTGCTGCAATATGAGGTGAGATAAGAGAGTTGTTAGTCAATAGTGAGTCATGAGAAGGTCGTGAGCTCCTTGTCATCCAGAGAGATCATCTTTTATTGGTTGCAAGTCCTACGACTATGGATAAAATTTTAAGGCCACATAGAGACAAACTATTAGACGTAACATCCAAGGGGTTTTAGGATGTTAATAGAGTAGATGAGGGATTAATCCATTTTGACTAACAAGCGATCTATTTTCTAGCTAGACCAATTAATTCATGCACTGTCTCAATTTTTGTCAATTCCTTAGTGGTCCACTAGGTTGCTCCTCAAACAATAAGCATATTCAGGGTATTAAACATGAACATAGCGACACCCCTTGGGTAATTAACAAGTCGAGGACAAAGACACCCTTTAGAAATTTTACCATGGGAAAAAGCTATGGTCCACCATCCATTGCCCGTCGACGTCTAATAATGTTGTCTCCTTGTCATCAATGTGAAGGAAAGATCTATGGAAGTGCAAAAGAACCAAACAAAAATGAAAAATTTAAGATAATACAAATTAGTGAGTCATATAAAAGTGGGTAGATCTTGTATTCTAGTGGAGGAAACATTATACATGGTCCTTTTGGCTTTGGCACATTTATGGAGCATTACATCTGATAAGGAATTACACATTTATTTACAACTCAAGTGAGGTACGTAAGTCCTAAGCCATTATTGCTCCGAAAGGCATTGATCGAGGTAGAACAATTAAGAGAAAATTATTGAGTGGTGCCCTTTATTTTCATTATTATTGATTGAAAGGACATTCTCTTTAAAAAAAAACTCTTAATTGAAAATAATTTTTTAGGATTGCTATAATAATTTTGATTGAAAATTTTAAAGTTGGAGCAGTTTTGGCCAACTACTACATAGCTTGAGCTAGATTTCCTACAGCGTAGCTTTGGTTAAAATGTTCCAACTTAAGCAACTAGTAGCTTGGACTAAATTGTTTCACTTAAAGCAACTTTAGCTAAAACTTCAAGTGGCAAATGGTAAAACAAATCACTTGTTCCATTGTCTGTCCCAAGATTAATACGGAGAAAATAAATTATAGTGAATGAGCTTAGGAGGCAGGTAGATGAGGGTGAGTTATTCGATCCCTCAACTACAAGTGGTAAACCTCTAACTACTTACCATCTCAGCAATACCCGTGAGGGCAGTTTTAGCTAAACTTACTATAACATAAGTAGCTTTGTCAATTCACCTAGACGGTAGCCTGATCTATATTCTGGTGGTAAAAAAATAAAGTCGCTATCTTAATAACTCTTCAAAGACGACGGTTCCATACACTCTCTAAGGGAAGGGAGTAAATCATTAACACTTATTCATCTTAGCCCGATCTATTTCTTAGATACGGTGAATGGTGAAAGAGAGACAAAACCATTAACCAATTAAAATAATTATAAATGAGTAAAAAAAATAACTTACACTCCTTTTTTCTAAAAAAAAAAATACAAAAAGTATTTATATTTATATTTTTAATAACATTTTTCAATGGATTAAATATTAAAAAGTTTCAAAAAAAATATTCTTTTCAGAAGAATAATGCAAGATAAAAGGTGCCAGACTATCAAAGTAGCTTCTCCATCCTTTCTTCACCCGTCCCATGGCAAAATGGCATCCCTGTTCTGTCACCCAAAAGATGTTTAGTTAGGAGGCTGTAGCATCAGTGAATCTCACCCAAATGACACACACCAACCATAAAACTAAAATGCTCCACCCTTTTTTATTATTATTATTATTTTGGACTGCAGAAGAATTACAACACCCAAACATTTATTTTTGGAGCAGATGTTCCTAAAATGAAAAACTATGGCACATGGATATTCATACATAATCACGATGTTAAGCATGTCTACCAGTCTCATGGAAGGATTGATTTAACTATAGCTCATGTACTAAAACACTACATCAATTTTCTTCAATCCCAGCTCTAGCTATTGTTCTGTGACAACTACAAATAAGCTACATGGTTGGTGAACACAAAGAAGCACAGATTAAATTTTCGATACAACAAAACGAAATTTAAATTTTACAAACAGTTGAACTTATTAGCCAGCCCATACTCTGTCCAATCGGTCGACACTCTTCCGTCCCTTATCCAGCTGATCAGTATTCTTCTTAGACTTGTCCACATGATCCACACTTCTCCTGAACTTCTCCAACTGGTCAAATGAAGCCTTCAATTTGCCCATTTTATCCATGTTGCCACTTCTCCGATCCTTAGTTCTCATCTTATCTGTACTCAGCCTGTGCTTCTCCCTGAAATCAGAGCTCTTCCTCGAGGGTTCAAAGCAATCAGAGCTCTTCCTTGGTGGCTCAAACCTATCTGTACTTATTTGGGGAGTGCTTCTTTGGGGAGGTGATTTCTCCACGGTGGAAATAAATTTTTTGAGATGTTTGATGTAGTCAGGGAAAAGCTCTAGATCACAATGCTTCCCACCTTTGAGCCAAAGTGGCTCATACTTCTCCTTGCATAGTTCCCATAGTTTCTTGCCATGAGAACAATCTACGACTTCATCTGATAGTCCCTATAGAAAGGATTACGCATGAAATTCACATGTACAATAATCATTCACAATTGCACTACAACAGAAGAAACTGATATGCCGCATGTGCAAGTAAAATCAAATAACAGGAAATAATTCCAGCTTTTGGGTATGAAGGCTTCTAGTAAGGTTCCAATTCAATATATTTATATCAGTGCAAATGCAACTATCAAGTTTAATCTGCTTCGGGGCTACTTTCTTGAGTTTATGGTTTGCTTCAAGTATGCTCGGGAGTCAGGATGCCGAGTATGTGCAGAGACAGGCAATACTCTTGTTTATATGGATGATACAGGACAAGTTAAGTTGATGTTTATTCCTTAAACTTACAATCTTAGGGAATGGAAGCCAAGTTATCTTTGTAGTCTCTACCGAAACAAAGAAAGGACAGAAGTGAACCAAATCTTGCAGGGCGAATTAACTCCACAAGAAATAAATAATATTATATAAAAGAAAAAATAGTATTATTTTCACCATTTAATTAATCCATTCTCTTTCTCACCTCCCATAATTTCCAAATCTCCTTCTGATTAAGGTTGTAAATATGCCCAACTGTGGCGAGCTAGACTATCTTCAAGCTTATTCATTTATCTTATTGAACTTAAAAAAAAAACATGTTCAAGCTTGTTCATTAAATAAATTATCAAGGTTGAGTGGATCTTGAGCTTTTATCAAGCTCAAGGAGAAACAAGGTTGCCATATAATTTATGTGAAACATATATCTAAACTGTTATTGTTTTTCATTTTTAACATAGCATAGATAATTTGAAACTATAAAATTTATAAAATAAAAAATAAAAAACACAAGTTGTATCAAGGATAGATACATTATTATATTCTTTATATAGAAAAATAAAAAAAAAAAAAAACTAAAAATACAAGATCACATTCAAACCTTAGACAAGTTTATAATGATACTGGTAGACTAATGATTGAGGATGTTCATCTTTCTTAAACCGAACCACCATAAACAAACTTTTACCAAATCAAGTATCAAAGTTGTTAACAAGCATTCTACTCATTCACAATTATTTTTTTCATATTACAAAATTACTAAATTAGTAATATATTAGTGTAAATTTACTAGACTTTATTTCTATGTAATAAGGGGACTTTCCCTCCATGCTTTTAGGCTTGCAATTACATAAATTCAATCTCGATTTAGTTGCTAAATTAACTTAACTTCAATGAGTGATTTTTTATAATTATAAATATGATAGGCCATATTATTGATTAATTGAACTGATGTATTATCTGGAATTTTTATTTCATATAATTAATAATACAATTTCTCATACTTCTTGTAATTAATAATGTACTTAATGTTTATAGTCTTTCAATTTTTAAAAGGGAATTTTTTTTCCTAAAATAAATTGGCATTTGCCACAAAATATTTCAAACATTCTAAATATAAAATATAATTTCTCTTTTATGAAAGACATTGCACCCACTTAAGAAAATTCCTAGCCCTGCCATGGACAAAGAATGTTTGTTAATACTCTTTTACTAAGGGAAATGAACTTCAAGGTTATCCACCTTATTTCCTTTCAATTTATATTCCCGTCCACCATTAGTCTATGCAATATATTATGCTAAGTGGCCCCCGGGGCTATGGTGCAGTGGAAGTGTGTCCAGTTATCACCTAGGCACCCACGGTTCGATTCCAAGCTATGACACATTTGTAGGGATTTTTTCTCCAAATGGAACGTGCAACCAAGGGATGCTGGGCTTATGGGCCGCTCGTCGTGAGCGCTTTCCGATTTACCTTAGCGGCCGATGGGAAACTTCCGTGTATTGGGCTGGTCGCCCCGGGTTCGACATTACCTGACCTAGTTAATTAATATATTCTGCTAAGTGGCCCCAGGACATCGCCGAATTGGTTATCACATGACAAGAGCAAGGGTTGAATCCCAATAAAGCCTGAGGAATTACTCTCCCATGTAATGACTAGCTTCGGTTTCATTATTTACTCCCTCCCAATGATGTGGGGCAATCGGGGGGAGACATCCGGGTGACGGATTTCACCTTTTGCATAATTTATTCTGCTAAGTGTCCCCGGGGATATTCTCTTAAGTGCCCCCGGGGATTGAGCTTCGTGCGATACTAGGCAAACGAACGAGTTTCCCAAGCAATGAGGGTCTGATTCCCATGCAACACAAATAAATGCCTACGACACTCGAATCACTCGTGGTGCACTGGTGTTGGTCCATTCCTCGTGGCTCATCTGCGCTTTCCAAATTTACCCGGTGGTCAGTGGGAAAATTTCATGATGTTGGGCCAGCCACCTTCATGTGAATGAAATGTAGAAAAATCTAGACACCCGGGCTTAAAATATATTTTGCTAAGCAATTGTTAATTTTCAATTATCAAGCAATTAGCAGCTCATTAATATACATTGGGTAAGCCCAAGGTATTACTCAGATCTATGAGTCTATGACAGGTAATCCTGATGGAAGAAAGAATAATCCATAATATACTTGTTAATGATAGGACCAAATGTAAATTGATCACTTCCTTAGTAGCGAGCTCAAGAAAAAGAAGTGTTAGTGATAGAAAAGGAAGTGTTAATAATAGGAACATATAAACTGGTTCCTTTCCTAAGGGCTCGAGTTTTTGGACTAAGTGGTTAGTCAATCACCTTAATAATACTAAGCCTGCAGATCTAATTCACCTAATATTTTTTTCACTGTTTTACTTTGAGTTTTACAGAAAATAGTAGGGCACAACTGCCTGCTTCATTTCTCATGAATAGTACTCATGTGTAGTAACATAAACAGTTTAAAAATTAGACCAAAGAAAATCAGGAAATAACGATAGTACATGAATAGACTTTAAATCATTAGTCACATGTGTAACCAGCCATATGGTACTGCTCTTAGAAGCATACTGTAAGCAGCAAAGATGTAATATCACTTCTAACAAGGAAACAAGCTCTTGCACACAATCTAGTACAACACAATTAACACTCAAGCCAACAGAATCCAGTTGAGAAGAAAACTTACATGGATTAATAGTACAGGGCATTTGACCAACGGAATTTTGTCAATATTCTGGAAACAAATGGTGAGAGAAAGGGATTCAGATAACTGAATTTGCCATAACACTAGTAAAAAGTAAGATAGTTACAGAACAGATAA
The DNA here is from genome assembly GCA_037833815.1 of Zingiber zerumbet. Lineage (NCBI taxonomy): Eukaryota > Viridiplantae > Streptophyta > Magnoliopsida > Zingiberales > Zingiberaceae > Zingiber > Zingiber zerumbet. Next base: position 16,850,747 of record JBBMJZ010000126.1, read on the forward strand.
TTCTAACCTTATAGATGTCAAACCAATATGTATGCTTTACTGGATACATCACTCTTAAACCTGATAGTATAGCACTATGTAAAACAATAGCACGCAAACGAGGTAGTTGAGTGGCCAAATTGACAGTCGGTCCGCTTCCAACAGATTGGCCATATAATATAATCTCTTCCTCCTTAGTACCATATTGCTCTACAAGGCATTTATAAGCAGCCTCTATATCGGCGTAAGTGTTCTGTTCATTTGGCTGTGAAGTAAAAGAATATGTAAATTTGAAGTTGGTATACAGAATAGCAGCATCCTTATTTTTCTATGAATTTCTGACACGGGATAAATCCTAGCTGTCAATATATCAAGAATAGGTGCAAACCTTTCCAGTAGATTGCCCATATCCAGAATAATCATATCTGCACAAGTATAAAAAGCAGGTGAATTTCTCTAGTCAAAAAGAGAAAACAATGTGTAGCTTGGGTGGTAAATCTCATTCTATCAAACAAGATCACAAAGATGCTAAAATTAATTCACACAAAACCAACCATTTGCATAGTAAATTTAGTTTAAGATCCCTTGAACCTTGAACAATCATAAACAAATGCCAAATAAATTGTATTATAACACAAAGAAACATGAACCTATTTACAAAGATTTCTCATTACTTCCTTTTGTGCAAAAAATTCCAAATTGTTGAAGAAAGAAATGGTTATATAAAATGACTACTAAACAAACTAATTCCAGTCCTTTTATCTCCATTTATTTTCACAGGATATTCACCCTTGAATGCAATAATGACTATAAATTTCTCTTTTTGATACTACTTGATGCCAAAAAAAAAACTTATTTGGAAGCAGTTGCAAAGAGCATCATGCTACATGACAGCACAGACGGTGCACCAAACATAAACTACTGATTCACAGTATGGAACTTCTCAAGAATAGCTATAAGTACATACTTAAACAGAATCAAAGGACAAGACTAAAAGGATTCAGACTTCTAGAGTTTAGGTTATCAAACGAGATGTTAATAAAATTTAACAGATAACTACACACATAAATTTGTCAGTTGGTCACAAGATTAATATAAGAGAAACAGCCAAACAATATGTTCATGCATCAAAGATCTATGGTGTAATTGAGTAAGGCCTTTACATCATGAACTATTTATATTTAAAACCATCGCACTGCTTAGTCAAACAGCTAAACCTAAATCAAGTGCAAAACAGGATCTGAATCAGATTCTATGAGAACAAGTTTCAGAATCCAAGACAACAAGAAAAGAATGAATTTCATAACCAAAGTGATAAAAAAAAAAAAAAAATCAAAACTACTGTTTTAAAAATTTTGAGCCTCAAATGCAGTTTTGAATAAAATAATCCAAGATAAAGGCAATCGAGTAGCCTCTTTTAATTTTTTACACCCAAAAACCTAAAGTTAACTGAAAACGACCTTATATCTCAGAGTACACTTACAATTATCCAATAATTGGTGACAGAAGCATTGCAAGTTGTACATGTCAAATCCACCAACAGATGTGAGGATTAGTAAAGCATGACGATTTTTAAGAGGAGTACAGAATCAAACACTAAACGATCTTTACCAGAAACTCCTAATTCAAAACCCAAAAATAATTCTAAGGCTATTTTGACTTTACTCGAACCAATTGACCGGCAAACCTTCTCCTCGTCAAGATCCGATATTAGGCATCAGCAGGAAAAACAATACGAATCGATCGAAAGAGTTGAGCTGGGCAAGGGCAATGATGGTCGTACGCAAAGAGGTTTACGCGGAGGTGGATGCCGAGCTCGAGGAAGAGCTCGTACATCTGGCCAAGGTCGGCAGCGTTGCCGTGGGAGTAGAGGAGCGTGGAGCTCGCCATGGGGTTCCGAACGTACACGGCAACGATCTGAGTTCCTCGGCGTGTGGGGAGGCGGAGCACCTCCACGTTCTCACGGTGGGGGAAGCGGCTCAACCTCAGCATCCCCGTCGTGGGGTCCGTCACCATCTCATACGACGGCGGCGAAGGCGGAAAGAAGGCCAGCTTCGCGGCCACCGACGACGCCACGCCGCCCATCGCTCCTACTTCTTCTTCACCCTTCCCTTCCGCCGGATCCCTTTTCAGTGAAAAGCAGTGACAAATACCAAAAAACAAAGAGAACCAGGAAAGTCGATCTTAAAATACAACTAAAAACTAATTTATAGGAGAAAAGTGTTCACAATTTGATTTATAAATTAACTAAATTTGTGATTTTTAATATTTTTAAATTCACTCGCAAACTAATGTGAATATAAAGAAAATAAAAAAGCAATGTTTATAATGTTTTTTATATCGCCAATCAAATTAGTGTACGTTATTAAAATAGTATTTCATTTCATTTGCTGCTACAATATTCTTAAACGAAATACATTTTTAATAAATTTTAAAAGAGGAATAATTTTTTAAATAATATAGATAAAAAGGAACTCTTTTATTTTTTCTGTCTAATTTATTTTGAAATTTTTTTATATTCAATACATGCATTTTTTTTTAAAAAAATTGCTATAAATTGTTGTTTGTGCCCCTTTAAAATTAAAATTTTAAGGTGGAGTAAATTTTTATAATGTAATTTTAGTCGTTAAAAAGTATTATATGGAAGGGTGCTATTTAATAATTTTTAAACGAAGAATATTTTTTTCAGATACTTTCAATTTTCTCTCTTTAATAATATGGTATATATACCCTAATTTGTGACTCCCCTAAAATAAGGAAAATTTCAGTTGAGTCAAGAAGGTCTCAATAAATGTGCCAATCGAGTTGAGGCTTTGAGGCTCCACCAAAGTATTTATTAATATCACTTGCCATGATGAATACTTTTTACATGACCGATTAGGTTTGGCACGGGCCACAAAAAGTGAGTCTAATTATTGAAATATGTAATACATCTAACCTTGTGGAATAAAATAAATTATTAGTTCTCTGGATATTGTGTAGCGGTTAGCTCTTTAAATGATTAATCATATATTTAAAAATTGAATTTTAGATGGGGAGTACGGTTGGAATTTATTTTATTGGAATGATAATTTTAAGAATATTGATCTCTTGAATAAGCCTATATAAGCACTTTTTAATTTATTTTAGTGACTAATGAATAATTTCTATGGGGCTAGGCTTGTCACCTTCATGATTAGTAGATTAAAAAACATTGTATATCTGGATTACTGGGAAAAAAAATGGACTCTCTAATTAATAAGGTTCAAATCTTACTCATAACACATTACATTCAAAGAGTTTGAAAAACTTATAATACTTGATTGTCAGGACTCATCTATACTTTCTGATTTATCCTACTGGTAGGTAAAAAATTTATGTGAGGTTGGACCAGTCACTTTTAGGATTTGTTGTATTGTAAGAGTTGAACACCTTGATTATAAAAAAAATGAAAATAAATTATTATGAGCATTTTACTTAACCGCATAAATAAGTTTTATTACTATCAATTTATGCTATTGAATTTAGATGTGAAAATATTATATTAGTTTTAGAGATTGATGGACTTATAAAATTTTGAATCACTTTAAATCAAACCTCCTTAATTTATCCATGTCCTCATATCCGAATTTAATTCAATAGCATAAATTAAAAATAGTAAATTTTTAAATTTACAAAGATTTAAGAAAATTGATCACAAACTCATTATAAGCCGGGATCCATCTCAACAATTTTAGAGGCTGAAAAACATTTACGATCTTAATATCTTTTTTAAAATATATTTTTATATAAAATATCATTAAAGATATTTAATTTTATTAGTAAAATTTAGAATGACAGCTCGATACATTACACAGGGTTATTTTTTATATGAATTCATATCTTATATTATATTGTGAGAAATCGGATAAAAGATAATTGAAATTGATTAACTAACTCTTCAAATAGGCACATATGATACCTTTTCAAAAGAAAAAGTCTAATAAACTGTTCTAACAGAAAAGTGAAAAAAAGTCAAATAACCTACCTAAAAAGGAAAATTAAATATAAACTTATCCTAAAAAGAAAAGGAATAAAGATAATATTTTAAAAGAGTTATTTGAATATGCTATTTGGAGATAGTATCATTTTACCATTATGCAAAACAACCTTGTCCTCAAGGTTGATTTGTTTTTTTTTTGATAATTTGCATAAAATATCTTCTTATTGTGCACCAATTGGAATCTCTTTTTGACGAAGATAAATGACCTTTTATGATTTTTCTTAAGTTTGAAAATTTTCTTTGATAATGAAGTGTATTGTTTTAGGTCTTCATTGAAAGTTTATGATCATGTCAATACTTTCTTTTCCTTCGCTTAGTCTTGCGTCAGTTTCTCATCAAGTTATAACGATTTCTTGGATGTTGTTGGAGAGGACAAGGTATTATTGCTTTGTTCACTTGAATGATGGAAGTAAAGATTGGTGTAGATGCAATATTTCAATTATGGGTGTCGCAAAGTTTAGCTCTTTATATACATTGTCTCTGTAACTATCTTGTTGTTGTTTAATGAATCTTTTTACCTTTATTGTTTGGGGAGGTTGTATCCCTTTTAAGGTATGAATTGATCTTGTATTTCATTGACATTTTCTTGTTTTTCTTCTTCATTGATACTGCCTTTTTTTTCCTTTGAAGCTTCTATTGGTTCATCCATTAATATTCTCTTTTGTGTACATTGATAACTTCGATGACAATTATTATTTCTTCGCGCTTTCTCATTGATTTTCTCTTCTTGTAATCATGCAAAGGACAACGCAACTTTTATAGTGTGAGGATGGCACATCTTCATCTCTTTTTGAATGTTAAGATGAAGTCCTTTAATAAAAGTATTCAATAAATTTTATTTTGATTAATCATGAGTTTGGTTAAAGAGTCGTGATTATGATATTGTGTTGTCATTGTAATCTAATGAATTTTAGATAATTCCTCGTCTGAATTATCATACTTTTGAGATGTGAAACGAGTGAGAAGACCATCTACAGACTCCTCCCATGTTACAAAGTCATGATATAACATAAATATTTGATACCATCTGAGAGTCTCTCCATCCAGATACAAAGAAGTTTTTTCCACTTATGAATCATTTGATGTGTTATATAGGAGAAAATAACATAGAGAAGCTAGTTCCACTTTTGAATCATTTGATGTGTTACGAAGGAGAAAATATCTTTTCGCTTTTGAAATATATCTGATAGGATTTCTACTTTGCCAATAAGGGAATTCATCTTCATAAAATCTCCAATTTGTCATAATATGAAATTAACCGTGTTGTGATACCATGATGATAGAAACTTGTGTCCTATCTGATGAGAAATTGGAAAAAAAAATATGAAAAGATACTAAGGCTAAATAAAAATTCTTTTCTACTAAAATTTAGTGCATAATTTGTTAAAAATAATATATTTATTTAATAAATATTTTTAATTAATTATATAAAGTTAAATTTTACAAATAAAATTTTAAAAATACTAATTAAGTTTTGGTAATGAATGATAAATTATTATAATACTATTAGTATAAATTTTAATTACTATTTTAATTTTTTTATTGATCAATTTTAAATTCAATGAAGGGGACCCTTGACACAATAGTAAAGTTACTATCAAGTGACCTAAAGGTTACGAATTTAAATCACAGAAACAACCTCTTAAAAGAAGGGTAAGACTTACACCCTTCTCAAGACTATTGGTGCAATCAACCTCTAGTCAATGTTGATCAAGTTGACCAAGCTTGAGTTAGGATTTCGATATTTGATTAATATGCCTGTTGGTTGAGTGAAACGTCAAGTATATCAAAGTTGACTAGGCATATACTTGACAGTCGATCAATATGTTAAGTTGGTTTAGCAAAAAAATCAAGTAGATCAAAGTTGACCTGATACTTAACAAGATATGACAAGTCCAAGTGGGTCATGGGTGATCGGACGCTTGACAGTTGAAAGTTCAACATGGAGTTAGCAAAAGACGTAAAGTCCAAGTGGATCATAGGTGACTGGACACTTGACGATTGAAAGTCCAACATGAAATTAACATGAGAAGGGAAGTCCAAGTGAGTTGTGAAGGACCGAATACTTTGTAATGAAGGAAGTTCCGACAAGTCGAGGTTAATCGGATGCTAGGCAACAAGGAAGTCTGGTAGGTCAAGGTTGATTAGATGTTAGGCAACAAGAAGTCTGACAGGCAAGATTGACTGAATGTTGAGCAAAGGAAGCCTTAGTAGATTGAGGTCAACCGAATACTAGGCAAGATGAGAATTCAACCTCAGTAAGGCTAAAATATAAGTATTAGTTGATTGATTGATTGAATCAATCAATCAATGTACTCTAAAGTTTAAAATTGGGGTTTAAAGTGTTTGTAGGGTTTGCTATAGTAATTAGAGTACTTTTATAGTAGCTAGAGCTCGTTACATATTAAATATTGGTGCAGCGGAGCCAGGCAAGAGGGGGGGGGGTGAATTGCTTGCGAACAAAAACTAAACCCTCCTCAAGGCTTTCAACTT
>JBBMJZ010000126.1:16945799-16959862 GCA_037833815.1 Zingiber zerumbet
TTTTCATATATAGTTTCTATACTCAATTTGTAATCATTCGAGCTGTTAGTGAATTACCCAACGAAAGTACTCGTAAAGTGCGGGCCTTATAGTAGGAGTCGTCGAAAGTTCCGAACCAAGTAAAACCAACTTGTGTTAGTGCTTGACTTCTCTATCTTCTTTTATTCTTCCACTGCATGCCTATTTTAATTCACTATCGATTTTCAACAATCTCTATTCATCCCCCCCCTCCCTCCTCCTCCTCTAACGTCTTTTCCATCCTACAAGTTCTAGTCATGGTCTTAGTTTAGACTTCCCAAATGACTCTAAGTTGGACCACGCGTAAAGTCCCATTGGGACTCGTCCTCACTGGATTTCTCTCATCCAGTGACTTACCTCACTTACTAATCTCAGCCTTTCTTGATATTAGGTCCCTTGACCCACCAACACTTCCTGCTAGATCTCAACCAATCTGGACTTCAGTCAGTTGTCAACCCAACTAGACTTTCTTTTACCAGATCTCAATCAATCTGAACTTCGTACCAGCTATCAGCCTAGCTAAACTTCAGCCTAGTCTTTCAATCTTCTAGACCCAATAAATTCATATCCTACACACTTAATAGGTAGATTAGACAAAGAACACATTTAACTTTAATCTATTATTATTTATTAAAATTCAGATTTGAGCATTACTATCAAGTGCACCAACAGGATATTCGTCTATCTTCAATATTGTGAGAGTACAAAATGTCAGCAGATGCTGCAAAGATGTGGCTAGCACGGGTAACTACACACAGAGGAAGGTTTCATTTCTATAAAAGGCTAAAAGGGCTCGTAGGTTGGTCAGTTGGTCAAGGTCACTCCCACCAAAAGGAGAGAGCTCTATGAGTAAAGAAGAAACATTGATGAGTGGATTGACCCAGTCAACCACTACTCTTTTCACTTCTTTTTCTTCCTCCCTTTCTTCTTCTACTTCAACTCAAACACTTTCTCTATCAAAAGATATTTTGTTCCATAGTCTGCTAAAGTCTTTCCTCTAAAGGAAGGCACTCCAGCCCACAGCTGGCCAAAGCCCTTCCTTCACAGAAGAACTCTCTTTTCTAGCTAAGCCCTACTCTCGAGGGAGACCTCTTTTTATTCAGGACTTTGCTAATGTAAATATCTGAGGAGCAAAGCCGACAACACTAGCCTTTACTCACTGGAATTGACCTTGCAGGTCAGGTCAATAGCTTGGAGGTGCAGCAGGTTGAAGGCGGAGCTACAAGAAGACGGCAATATCCAAAAGACTAGAGGCTTTCGCAGAGGTGAATCTGAAGCGGTGGACTGGAGACCCATCATAGATCTGTTTAGCTACTAAATATTGGAGGATCTATTAGTGCCAACCCCTACCACAGTTAACCAATACGTTAACTATTCGATTATGACAGGATGGATCTGAAACGATATTCCTCTAATCCTTCAAACCAAACACCTACAGTAAACAAGGAGGTCCGAAGCTGCGGGAAGGAAGATTCGGACCGTACCGTATAACACAATTTGCTCCACCACCGGTACATTCTGTTATCGGATTCGGATCGCTTTAGGCCGCAGATCCGGCGCGTGTTTCATGTACCAGTCACATTCCCCGGATGAAGCAGTATGGGAAACGCGCACTCGGCCGTGTTGCTCACCAATCACCGCCGTTAATTTCTATCCTTTTAAATGCTCTTTCTTCTTTTTTTTTTTTCTCCTCGCCAGTCGTCGCATCCTGATTTCGGAGGAGAGAGGCGGAACCGTGGAGGGGCAGGCAGGGGCCTAAGATCGCCGATCTCCGCATTCGCCGATCGTATCCCGGCCGCAGAGTCAAGAGATCGGAGGGCTCAAGGCCGGGGTTTCCTCAGCGGGTCGGCGGAGATGAACATCTTCAGGTTAGCGGGCGACATGACGCATCTCATGAGCGTCCTCGTCCTCCTCCTCAAGATCCACACCATCAAATCATGCGCCGGCAAGTCCTACCCTTGTTATTTATGTTTTTTTCTCTTGGAATCTAGTTCGGGTTTGGGCCTAGGATTCGCCCCTGAAAGGGGAGATCTTGGGTAAATCAATTTTGTGAATCAATTTTATGTTTTCTGTATGTCTGGTTTAGATTGGTTCTGTAGTGTATATCCTTAGGTTCCAATGGGGCAGGTGGTGGAGCGGCGGGTGTCTTCTAATTGTATTTTGTAAATTCTCATGGACAAATATGACCTCTGGTAGAAGATTTCGAAGACCAAAACATGTTTTTTTTTTATTTTAAATGCTTGGGGATACACGCAGTCATTATAATTCTTTTCATTCTGTTGTAACTATGGGGGTGGGGGTTTTATGCCTGTCTTCTCCCATACAAATTTTGAATCTCACTGCAGTGGTGCAAACCAAAGATTAAGTTTTAAGTACATTAATTCACTGAGAAATATTTAGAGGTAACACTAAATATAACCACAACATTTGCTTCATTAGCCTTGCTTTTCCATTGTATACTGCCCGTGTGAGATAGAGATGGTGAGTGACTAACTACACATTTAGGCATGTGAAAATTAGTATTTTGGTGTGTAAAATTCTCCTGGATCTAGGAAAAGTATCTTAAATATATGTAATTCATAAGATTGAAAAGGGGATTGTGATCTAGATAATTGCTTCCTATTCAAGTCCAAATATAGAGTAAAGAGAGTAAAATAACAGGGTTATTTATTAACCAAAATATTCTAGATACTGAAATTGTATCATTCCGGTTTGAGACCGAAATCGCGGCACGAGTCGAGATTTTAAAAATTGGGGTGATTTATGCTGAAAAATGTGGAGTTATGGGGAAGTTTAGATTCAAGATTGAATTTTTTACCTCATGACTTCGTTTTGAGTTTTCCTAAAGATTTAGAAACTCAAAATCATTGTTGGTGCAATAATAGAAGTTGGAGCATGCTTTGAAGGGGAGTTCTTCCTTAAAGACATGATTTATTTTTCGTTTGAGACAATGAAAGATTGGAAATCTTCATTGTGATGGATATATATTCAAGGTTAAGTATAAGTTACAATGAAATATATGAGACTTTCATTGGGTTCCTTTGAACAAATTAACTCTCAGGAAGAGTTTTTGATGTGTGTCAAACGGGGAGAAATATGGGGTTTAAGTTAGAAATCCTCATTCATACTTTAGCATGGGATAAAGATGAAAATTGGGTTAATAGGTTAGCCTAACTTAAATATATTGTCAAACATCAAAAAGGGGGTTTCTTAATTTTCTATGATCATTTAGCAACCTTTCCAATAACTAGTTGACTGATTTCATTATATACAACCTTTGATTTTTTTTTTCCACCTATAAAGCATGTTTTAGGCAGAAAATATATCTTGCTGTTTGGAATATATATATTTTCTGTTATTGCTGTTTTATTCCATTGATTACAATACCTATTTTTTGGTTTGGTTCGACTTCTCCTATTATAGTTCATTGTATCTCATTATCTTGTGATGCATTTATATCAATATAACTTATGAAGTTACAATAGCTATCTATTTGAAGCCATAACAGCTACTGCAGCTAATGAATGGCATCTATGTTGGCTCGGCAGAGGATAAACAAACCTTTTTTTTACTTGTGCCAAAAAAAAAAAAAAAAAATTAAAGCTGATTTATTAACTCACCATATATTTTTGCTCCCTCTACCTAACCTAATTTAAAAATGGGAGCCTTGGCACAACCGTAAAGTTGCTATCATGTAACCTTGAGGTTATAGTTTCGAGTCATAGGAATAGCCTCTTGTAAAAATGCAAGGTAAGGATGCGTACGATAGACCCAATGGTGTAACCCTTCCTCGAGACTTGCATTGGTGGGAGCTTCATGCATCGAGTTGCCCTTTTTTTACCTAACCTAATTTAAAGTTTTAACCATATCTTTCTGACCATCTATATTCTGTAGAACAAAATGCAAAAACTTAGCATTTTCTGCGTTTGATATATATTTAAACATCAAATTTTACCTTCTTGTATGGAATTTTTCTTACATATTCACCTTTTATGACTGGGTCGTTAGTATCTGTTGCAACTAATATTTCGTTATTTTTGTCCTCTATCTATTAGTTAAGATTTTAGCATCTACCTAGTAGATAAGCTTCTCTGGATATATATTTTGCCTTTGTTTGATTTGGAGTAAACAAATTGTGATTCTTGATACAATATGTCAAATTGTTTTTTTTTCCTGTGCATAGAGTTTAACAAAGTTAGTCATTCTTGATACAGGCATATCTTTGAAGACGCAAGAGCTTTATGCTCTTGTTTTTGCCACTCGTTACTTGGATATATTTACTGATTTTATCTCGGTCTATAATACAATTATGAAGCTTATATTCTTGGGGAGCTCATTTTCAATTGTCTGGTACATCCGAAGACACAAGATTGTTCGCAGATCTTATGACAAGGACCAAGATACTTTTCGGCACTTTTTCCTTGTGTTACCATGTCTACTGTTGGCCCTAATTATAAATGAAAAGTTCACCTTTAAGGAGGTAATAAACTGATTTGCTAATTTTTATGAAAATTGTGCAATTCACCTATAACTATGTTGTTCTTTGGACGACAACGACAACAACAACCAAGCTTTATCCCACTAGGTGGGGTCGGCATGTTCTTTGGACAAACAGATTTTATTTTAGAATTATTCTTGTTATTTTTTTTAATCTAATTTCTCTTACTCTTTTGTCCTGTAATTTTCTCTTAATAATAGGTTTTGTGGACCTTCTCCCTGTATCTCGAAGCAGTTGCAATACTTCCTCAATTGATATTGTTGCAAAGGACAAGAAATATTGACAACTTAACTGGTCAATATGTTTTTCTGCTGGGGTAAGGTGCCTTCCTGAAATTCTGAAATTTTGATTAGGGTATTTGCATGAATGGACTTATTTGTTCTTTGAAGATAAGCCTTCAACTTTCTGTTATTTATGCTGTTTTGTCATGCCTAAATGGTTATGAATTGCCTATATTATTAAACAGATATACATTTGGTTTGTGGAAATAAAAACTTGTTTCTGGGTTTTTTAGAAAGCATTTTATTTTCTTATATTTTTTTTGTTATATTTTTCCCCCCTTTTTGGGGGAAATGAATCCTGAGTATTGCATAAGTTTTTGGAAACGGGTCCCCTTCGTAGCATTGCCCTATAGGGTTTATGGTTCCAAGAGTATGTTTACTCAGAAAGGGACGGATCCAAACTGGAGGATGAGGGGTTGGGGGAAAGAAAGAATTTTTTTTATTTGAGTTGATGACAGAGAGAGAAGGAGACCAAAGAAGGATTCATCTCTCTCTCTCTCTCTCTCTCTCTCTTGGCTTTTCTACTTAAATTTATCCACCCAAGTTGGATGAATTGGATTGGAAGTGTTAAAAGATTAATCGTGCCCCTTTACTCGATGAACACTATTGACTGGCTAGAAACATGTCTTAATAGGGTGATTGGGGTTGATGGTATTGCATATTTTCTCCAAAGTCCTAGTGGAAAACACATGGACCATTGTTTGTGGCTCTGAATGCTCTACTCTCTAATTGGGACTCAGGAGCACTTGCTATTTAATGTACTCTGAAAGTTATTTTGGGACTAATCAAATTGATTGAATTATATTTATTTTAAGTCCTGATCTTTATGGGAAACAACTTGTTATTTGAAAATTTTGTCTAAGTATGCAAAGGGATAGTCTATTTATTTAACACATCAGTCTGTGTGTGTATATATTCTTTTGTGATTTCAACAAAGAATATTGACTTGAAAATTAATTTGGCATCGTACACTTTTGACGCAGAGCATATAGAGGACTGTACATCCTGAACTGGATTTACCGATACTTCACTGAGCCTCATTATGTTCATTAGATAAGTAAGACTCGCCTTTCTTTTCCTTTTTCCTTTTTGATTAAGTTTGGCTTATTCTCATGTCACCTTGAATTGGATTTTTTTTTTTCTGCAGCATGGATCTCAGGATTAGTTCAGACACTGCTGTATGCTGATTTTTTCTACTACTACTTCAGCAGGTGAATGATCTTTTCGATTTCTTTGAATAATTACCACTCTTTCACTTTCCATCTTTACCGAGCACGGAGAGTTTGATATAATTTGCAGTTGGAAGAACAATGTTAAGCTCAAGCTACCGGCATAACTTCATCACTTGGAGACCAATTGTAGTAGGATGTAGTTGTGAGGCTTCACTACTGTAAAGTATGTTCTCTTGTTAAAGTTGGGCTTTATGAAGTGCCTAATCTTGTTAGCACTCATATTCATTTTTTTTTTTAAAATTAGGTAACCATATCTGAGATCATGGACTGTCATTTTATCCAACACTAGCAACTTTGAACTGTTTGGTTCTATTTTTCATTCCTCCTTATGAATGCATGTATACTTGCTTGGCTAAAATGACAAATTTGGCAAAGTCATATTGTGTTTGAGTATCAAGACGCAATTGCATTTTATATATTATCTTGCAGTTTACTCTATTTGAATCTGTTTTAAAATAGCTGTTATGGTCAAAACCATACTACTCTTTGAGAAGTTGGCTGGAGGGTTCTTTTGAGTGTGGTGATCAGTTGAAGTGAGTCGTGTTTGGCTGTAGTGGTCAGAGCTTGGACTCTGTTTGACCCTGATGATTCCTTAAATCACGAGTTGACTTGTTGGATTAGGTGCAGGGTGGTGGAAATGAATAGAAAGAAATTTTAGAATTATTTGAAAATTTCAATGATAATATTAGAAATTACTCGTCGTTCTATAAAATTATTTGTCGATTTAGTTCTGAGATTCAAAAGGAGCTTTCAATTATTGGAAAACTTGGCAGGCTATTTGTCCTTGAAATCTATTTTAAAAAATTATAGGAAATTTTGGGTTTAATTTATGAGAAAAAAATTAAATCGCTCTTAAATTGAGTCGATCATGATTCCAACGGTATCCAAAACAAGTATAAAGTTAAATTAACTTAATTCTTGTCAAAAATCGTTCTTAATCTTTTTTTTTTCTTTCTTGAGATAATGATAAATGAAATAAAGTTCAGCCAAAGAAGAACTAAATCACAGCCCACCATTCTCCTCACATGTAATAAAAAAATGATAGTAAACTTGAATTAGGCAATGATTCAACTAATAGTTTGATTGTGGTCGAGCCAACTAGGATGCTATGCTTACAAAGTACAAACATAATATTTGTATTCAAAGTTGGATTAATTGGACAGTCAACTAGTCAAGTTGAATCGGCTAGACAATCGTCTGAATCCTTTACGGAAGTTTGAAATAAAATTCTTGATCCGACAGGGAAAAACTTCAACTGTTAGATTGTTTACGCGATAAGGTGGCTCAATTGATTGAAATTAGAGTAAGTCAATTGAAAAAGGTATGGCTGAGCAAATTAGTCGATTGAAGTCAAAGTGAGTTAACTAAGAGATTCATTGCTATGGAGAGGGATCAAGCAATCCCTCAAAAAAAAAATGATTGTGTCCACTAGTATATTTCAAAACAAAAATATGAAGCTTATTTAAAGACAACTTATAGGCTATAGATAAAGGACCAAAAGGAGCTTATCAAGGCTGATGATTTCATACTCATGTTCTCATCGTTTAATTTGTAGTTCAAGTTTTTAGTTGTCTTTTAAGCTTACATTGTATTCTTCAAGTTTTATAAAACTTCTTACAAGAGGTTTCTCCCCTTCTTAAAAAAAACAAAAAAAGAAAAAGCTCATAGGATTTGACGCTGACATACCTCAAGTGTCATAACGTCGTGGAGTAGGAATTGGAGGTTCCAGTGTTAACATTTATTATTAACAAGATCAAGCATTATTCATCCTCCTCCCTCTAACTATCTGGCACATCAATTGATCAATAATAACAATATCGCTTGTATAAGTCATGCCTCGTCCCCCTACCTATCTAGCAGATCAATCCTAACAATATCATATGTCTAATTCATTCAATCGTTGAGTCAATCCAGTCATTAAAGGTCTCCAATTGACCACTTACAATTTATCATCGAGATATCAATATTTTACCAGCATTCATCGTAATCTAAACCATCTATATATAGTACTCTAAACCAAGTCTCTATGATTAGTAGCCCGGATAGTTGCTGTCCGTGATTTACCTCCTCAGTATTAGTCCTAGGATGGATTGACGGGGACACTGAAGGCGAGCATATTCATCTTTTGTCACCATCTAAACCAAGTCTCTATGGTTGAGAATGAAGTCATGCCAATTTTATTATTATGTCAAATATCAATTCTATTCGACGAGAATAAAAGGTATTAAGTCAAAGGTTGCTTAAAATTATTAGTTGCAAAGTGAAGGTTCTTATTTAATCTCCATTATCAAATGATTATAAACAATTTTGGCATTAATGAGATTAGTAAATAAATACCAAATTGTACAACATTGGCATATAAGAAAAGTTGCCACATTATCAACAAGTCAAATAAAATATTCTAAAATACAAGACAAATTTAGGGGGAAAACCCTCAAAATTTAAAATTTAAAATTAATAATATAAATCTTAAAAATAAAAACACATTATTTTTAGAATAAAATGATTTTAAAATGTTATTATTGTTTTTATCCACTCCAAAGTGAGTTTTTTTACAATATATATATATAAAGACAATTTTAATCTTATCAAATCCATTCACTTTGGCTTCAAATTACTTCTAAATTTCATTCACATTTTATTCAATGTCAAATCCGTTTAGATTCAAACCATTTGTTTTGCACATCCAAAATTATCAAAATGACCTTCAATTTGGGGTTCTCTCAAAATTTGCTTAAATTGCTTTAGTTTTGGACAAAAAAACTTCCTTGCACTTATAATCTCAATCTCAACTAGTAGAAATAAAAAACTGTAAACTAAATCATCATTAATAATATCAAAATTACCAAAAAAAATTATAAAGCAAAAATATTATGTTCCATGAACCATTGTGTTAGTTAACTCGTAACTCGTAAGACTAAACATTTCGATTGTATGAGGCTCACTTTTATTTTAGTAATGAGTTCAAAGATCTCAACTTCACTTAGCTCACCCTCCTAACCTACACAAAGCTATGGAATTTAGGTTGATTACAACTTAGAATCTATTGTCCCTTAGTTAAAAGCTTTACTCAAACCACTAAATAGTCTACCCTTACATAGTTATACATCATCCTCAATGATATTTCTTAATGAAGAAAACCCAAGATTATATTCCATTTTTAATCTCTCATATCTTTTATGTCTCACCAAACTTGTTTAAACATGTCATCCTTCTTCATTACCTACCGAGTCCATCTCCTATTGGACAGTTCAAATCTTTTGTCCCGAAAATACCTCTGTCCCTCTGTCCCACGCAGAAAACGACAACGAAACAGTGTTCCTCGTGAGAAACACGTGACGCCGAAGACCAAAAAGGCAAAATCTCCTTTATATAAGAGGCGTCCAAGGAATCAAAAGGGAGAGAAGTGGTTAGCAAGTAATTAGCAAAGTAGAACATATTTCTATGGGATTTAGTTTATGAATCTTAAAAAGTTTTTCGATTCATTCATGATAGTTCTTCCGATGATAAGCGAAGATCAAGATCTACTACGGGAGATCGCTGTAAATCTTACAGATTTCATATTTCTATATTTCATGCTTTAGAATCAACAGAATTAACCTCATTATAGGTTTTTAAGTCATTGAACTAGCAACCGCTGCATCCTCTTCATCCCAGAGTCCTCATTTGAAACTTTTATCCCTTGGATGTTTTCACAAGCTCTTTGAGCCTCATGTGCACTTTGTCAAACTCATGCACAATTAATACACGCATCAAATTAAAAGTAACTTGATCAAACTTAACCACATGAGAACATCGTCGCACCAGTAGCTATTACTCAACTAGAAGTGCCATTTTTTAGTTGTTTACACGATCCATTATCATAGCACAAATGAACTTTTAGTAATTTTACATTTTTACTTTTGCAAGATAAGGGTTATGGCCATCTATTCATCTCCTCTGTAGTCAAGTCATTCGATCTACCTTTTGTATATAACTTGTTCACATATACTTCATAAACTTATTGCACATCGAAGTAGATAAGTGGACATATGGAAGCTTATGAATAATCTTTTTATTAGAAAAGTAATAATTTATACTCCACAACATTTAATTTCATGCCAATAAAAAGAACTAATTATAAGAACATGACTTTATTTTCATGCTAAGGATTTGCTAATAAATTTGACTATCTAATGGAATGAAGAGATAAAAAAAAGTATAGTTAGGATATGGTATCTGTCTCATTCTCAAGGGATTGAGATTGGGACATAACTTATTAATCTTAAAAACACAATAAAAAAAGTCTAGAATATAATAAATTGATTTAAAAATAGTTAATACATCATAATGAAATTTTACTATAAAAAATTTACATTATTATTTATTATACCTTTATATTTATTCTTAAGGATATGGTAAATTTTATCTTAATGCTCGATGTAAGATAAATTCACGGACTTATCAATGTCAAATATAATGTTATGATACATGGTTTTTTAATCCTAATAAAATGTCAAGAGGCACATAATTTTTTTAAAAAAAATTCTTATTTTGCAATTTGGATGCGTGTTGAAGAAGTATGATCAAGTGCAACTTATTGTACAACTATTTTAGGATAATTGTAAGATGTAGTGCAAAGTGAAGGTTCAGGAAGACCGACCATTTAATAAAAACCCAAATGTCACTAGGAGCGCATAGCAACACTACCACCACAAATCTCCATATTGTCACTAGGACCATTCACTTGCTTAGAGGTAGAATGTTATGCTGATATAAAATTTCACCACCAGATAAGCTTAAATAAATAATAGAGAATATATTTAGACTTTTAACCACCTCAAAAATTCACAGAATTTAAAATAGATATAATTAGAGTTCTCTAGGTCGGATTAATAAATTTCGATTGAAATTAGTCGAAATCTATTAATGGACCTAAAGAGCTCTGATTGTACCTATTTTAAGTCAGGTAGATTTTTTAGTTTGCAAGGAGTCCAAATATATCATCCATAGTTTATTTCGGCTTATCTGGAGGCGAGATTTTATATCAGGTCCAACGTATGTGAGATATCAATCGATTCTTTCAATAACATTTTAATACATCCGGAAAACCCGAAATAAATAATGGATGTCATATTTGAACTCATTGCAACTTTAGAAATCCATAGGACTTGAAATGAGTGCAATCAGAGATTTCTAAGTCAATCAACGGGTGTTGACCGAAACCCACTAATTGACCTAGAGCCGATTGCATCCATGTCAGGTCATGTAAATTTCTTAGATTATAAGGAGTTCAAATATACAATCCATTATTTATTTCAGCTTCTTCGAAGGTGTTAAAATATTATTTGAAAATTTTGCTGAAATTCCACATTGGGTCTAATATAAAGTCTCACTTCCAGAGAAGTTGAAATAAATAATAGATAACATAGTTGAACTCTTTGCAACCTCAAGAATCCACATGACTTGAAATGGATGCAATCGGAGATCTCTGGGATTTTGACCGAAATCCCACATGTGCTTGATATAAACTCATATTAGGCCCAACGTGGGATTTCGGTCAAAATCCATTAATCGATCTAAAGAGCTCCGATTGCATACATTTTAAGTCCTGTGGATTCCTAAGGTTGGAAGGAGTCCAAATATACCCTTCATTGTTTATTTCAGATTCTTCAAAGGTGGAATTTTATATCAGGCCTAATGTATGTGAGATATTAACCGATTTTTTCAATAACATTTTAATACTTCCGGTATATTTAAACTCCTTGTAACCTTAGAAATCTACCAAACCTGAAATAAATACAATCGGAGCTCTCTAGGTCAATCAGTGGGCTTTGATCAAAACACACTAGTTAACCTAAAGAGCTCCGATTGCACCCATTTAAGGTCCTATGGATTTCTAAGATGACAAAGAGTTTAAATATGTTGTCTATTATTATTTTTGGTCTTCCCTGGTAGAATTTTTTTGAAAAAAAAATTAAATTGAAAAATCGATAGGTGAGAGAGATATTAATTAGCTTTCTACGAGTAGAGAGAGAGTGGAGAGAAAAGGAGAGAGAGAGATTGAGGTTGGGTAGAATAGAAAAATCAGATAAATTAGTATGTCTTTTAGTAATTACCAAAGTATAAATTTTAATATCTTGCGGACTCGTTTGGACTAGACTCAGGGCGCTTGCAATTGATCCAAGTGTCCATGTGTGAATGAGTCCAGGTACTTGGAATGAATCTAGACGTCTGAATTCTTCTCAAGTTTTTTTTTTTATTTTTATTTTTTATTTTGGGGTATATTATATATATTTAGAGTTTAAAATTTTAGAATTTAAGAGTTCGCTTACAACGGATTTGAGTCAATAAAATTTTCCCTCTAGGATTCGAGATTCCTTTTTAGGTTATAATGTTCAAGATTAAAATTTAAGATGCTCAGGCTTCCCTCTTAGATTATAGTGTTCAAGATAAATAATTTTAGGTGCTCACAGGATATAATATATGTATTTGGGATGTTTTAAGGAATTTATGATTTTTAAAAATTTTAAAAAATTAAAAAAGAAACAAAAGAGTCGGACGTCAAGATCAAATCCAAGCTAAATTTGTTGCGGATCATTCTGCAGTGAGCACGGTCCACAGTATTCCGCAGTAAACGGTCCGTAGCATATCTTTTCATACCAAGTATAGTATGTTTTTTTGGGTAAATTTAAAAAATCGGATGCACCTTTTTTTTTCTTTTTGGTAAATTGCCGAAGTTAATATGGAGCGGTATGATGAGCCTGGTGATGGTTTCGGAAGCCCACCCGAAAATTTCAATCAAGTGACGCAATCGGCAATGCGACATATGATGCGTCTGATGGGAGATGAATCTTGTAGTTCATGCTAAACCTGAAATGTTTTCCCTGTCCTTTTGACGCCAATGTGAGAAGCAAAATTTAGAGCAAAGGAGCTTCGAATTCATCAAGGTATGTTAAGCCAAAATATAGAATGCCGAATCAGAAGTGTCAGAAAACAAAACAAAATTATAGATGATTGCAAAGCTGTTGATGAATAATCCATATTCTTAGCTCATCCGCATGAAAACCTTGATGAGCGTGCCAATGAATCTTCAATCGGTCAATTATGTCGAATCCATGATGAGATTGAAATCAATTTGTACAGTGAAATCAATCCTCTGCTGTAATTGCTAGTTTGAAGAGCCATACGTGCCGGAAAATTTAAATCAGCTCCAGACTTTTTGTCAAGTGAGAGTAGGTGTTACATCCTGTTAGATGTCATTTGTGGAGAGAAAGAAATAACCGAAACAATCTCCCATGATTTCAAAGCCAATAGAAGGCAGAAAGCTAGGCAGCCATAAGGAATATATCATAAAAGATGACTTTCAGACATTTGTTGTTATCACTCTACCCTAAAAATCTCCACTTTTTAAATTTCCAAGACACAATGCCTTTGTGCATCATTCTGTTGGGTTTGTAAGATTGCAAACATAGTCCCACGTATACATAGGAAAGATCATGACTTTATAAGGAAAAAAGATATCTCCATAGGCAGGAGACTTTTTGAGAAGAGCCCAAGAACAAAGCCATGAGAGTCTAAGTCCAAAGTAGATAATATCATACCATTAAGAGAGATATCTGAAAATTTTTCGATCTTACACATTCTACTAAACACCTGACACGCAGAGCATCAAGATGATAGTCCCCACATCCTAGCTTCCATTCTTAGATAATTGTGTGATGATGCTCCCAATATCTAAAGAACCTCGTAAATAAAAAAGCAAAATATGGATAACTCTGGAAAAAACTGTGAGATTTCCTTCCCGAGAAACTTCAAGACATGAAATGAGAGAGGTGATCCAGAAAACACAGTTCATAAGGAGCTGCCGATACCCACAACATGATAAGTAGTTCAGCCGGTAAGATAATTAAACCAAGAAGCCTGGCTGACTTCGTAGTCTCCTAATGTGAACTATTCCTTCTGTACTATTCAACTGAAATCGTCAGTCCAACCTATGAGATAAAACAAAACAATGCCGCCCCACAAAATTTAATTGAAATCATTTACAAACAA
>JBBMJZ010000126.1:17127679-17142041 GCA_037833815.1 Zingiber zerumbet
GAAGCTCGGTCGGCTCTTCTGAATGGAGCAGCTTGCTTGTCAAATTAAAGCGTAGATGAACATAAGCTTTTCACATGATGAACAGAAGGATAGATTGTCTTGATTCGTTACTTCAACCTCAGACCTCGAGCTCCTTTTTATAAGAACGTCAATGATCGGTCAACTGATCCTTGGGTTCGGTCGACTGAGCCCACTCCCTTCCTTGTTCGCTGAGATCCGATCTTCAGGCATTGATGACATTTAATGGTTTGATCGACCGATCACCTTGTTTGGTTGACCGAACAATGCACTTTCCCAGTTCATTGAGATTCTTCATTAATAAGCCTTTAATACGATAATCGTTTGGCCTACAGATCCTTTTGTTCGGTTGACTGATCATGCCAGCTTCCATCTTTTCTTCTGGTCGATCTGTATTGTGCCACATTATCAAGGTTCGGTCGGCCGATCCATGAATTTGGTTGATCGATAAACTTTGGTTCATGCAACATAGAGTTAGAATGAAAGCTCCTGCAAAACAGAGTTAACACAGTAATATTTGAATAATAATAAGATGCATCAGTAGTAATAGATAGTAACACTGTCTTGATCTCAACTTAGAAACCTTCCCGGTTTCTTTAGTTGGATCAGTGACCTAGAGTTTGTTCCTTCCCGGAATACGACCTCATCGTTGCTCCTCCAGTTATTTACCTCAACCTCTCTGTCAAACTTTGGTCCTCAAACCTGTTTGGACTTTGCCGCTTAGCATTGGATCGACCACCCAGGACTTTCCCTCTATCTTCGGTCCTCCAAACCTATCGAGCATCCCCGCCAAGTGTCAAATCCTCTCGACCCACTTAGTCTTTCCGCTTGGCTTTCACGATCTATTAAGTCTTTCCCGCCTAGTCACGACTAGGGTTTTCTTGGTTGAGTAAACATCCTGCACACTTAGTTAATTTGATATATCACAACAAGACTTAATTTGAAACTTTGACAACATCAAAATTTATGTTTGATTCTAGTGCACTCTGCACTAATAATTGATTATTAGTTTTTCAAAATTATGTTTTTAAAAATCCCCTTTCAGAATTTGTTTTTCAAAATAAATTTCAAAACATTTTTTCTTTTTGGATTAGCCTAAGTTTTACCGTATAATTGCATGCTCCTATAGTCTTGGAAGTCAACATCTTACAAGCACAGTATAATACCTTGCTTGTGTATTTTGAAAGTATAGAACAATGTGAGATGCTTAGAACTTAGCCTAAGATTTCATATGCTTATGTAAGTGCATCACTATAAATCTGGGCTTTAAATAAAATACATTGATCAATTTGAGTAATTTGACTAGTAACAAACTAGTTAGAACCAAGCGTTCAAATTGACCAACCTGAATTTGCAACTGTTATCTTGTGGTAGTCAACTAAGTATGAAGGTTGGACATTTCATCATAAGGTTTTTGTTTATTTTTAAACCATGCTTGGACTTTTACGTAAAGGGGAACATAATTATCAAATTTGGCATCCTTTCAAGACTAAATTATTCAAACTTCATTTTTTTCCATTACGAAATTTTTAAAATTCTTTGTTTTTTTAAGATGTTCAAAACTTTTCTTTACCAATTTTTCAATCATTTTAAAATTTTCAAAATTCATCTTTACAAAATTTTCAATAATTTTTAAAATTTATCTTTACGTAATCTTCAATTATTTTTTACCAATTTTTTACATTGTTTTTTAAATCTATGCTTACAAAACATTTGGATTTTTATTTTTCAAAAATTTATGGTATATTTATTTTTCTCAGAATTTATCTTTTTAAACTTAAATTGTACACTTATTTTTAGACTCCCTCAACTTGTCTTCCTTAACTCAAAACCAGTTGCTTTCTAAATAACTGATTTCCTTTCTTAGTTTTGAGTTAATGTTCTTATTTTCATTCCTCGTAGGTTTAGAAATGTTTTCTAGTCTTATTCTTGATTAAGTTTTTAAAACCACTAGGTCTTTTAAAACTTTAATTTTTAAAATTTTTCTAGCTATTTTCTAAACTTCGACACTTATCTAATTCAAGCTTGATTGTGCTTCCCCTAGTTTTGATGTGTGTCAAAGGGGGAGAGATAGTGAATTCAGGGGGAGTTATTAAACTCAAGAGAAGAGTTAAGTTAAAAACAAATGCTTGTTTACCTATCTTTATAAACTTAATTGTGAACCTTCGTTGCCAAACATCAAAAAGGGTCTACTAGAATTGAACCTGAGTTTTGATGTTGTCAAATGTTCAAATTAAGTTTTGTTGTGATCTAACAAGTTGACTGAGTGTGCAGAATGTTTACTCAATTGGGAAAATCTTAGCGGATCGTGGAAGTTATCTAGGAAGCCCAAGTGGGTCGAGAGTACTTGACACTTGGCAGGGAGGCTTGATAAGTCTAAAGGATCGAAGATCGAGAGGGGGTCCTGGTGAGCCAATCCAATATTAAGCTATAAAGTCCAAATAGGTATGGAGGACCAATGTTTGACAAGTAGGTTGAGGTAAGCAATTAGAGAGGAGCGACAGTGAGGTTGCGTTCCTGAAAGGAACAAATCATAGGTCGCTAATCCAACTGAAAAAACTAGAAAGATTTTCAAGTTGAGATCAAGATAGTGGTACTATCAATTACTATTCATGCATCATATAATTATACTAACCTTTCATTTGTAGGGACATATTGTTTTTAACTTTTTTTTTGCAGAAATCAGCCTGATCGATTAACCGAACCTAGGAATCGGTCGACCGAACCGAGTCGATGTGGCACATATCAGATTAATCAGAAGCTAAGTTGGAAGTCAGCCTTATAGGTCGACCGAACATTAAATGCATTAAATGCTCTTTAATGAAGAATCTCGACGAATGGGGAAACTGCACCGATCGGTCGACGATCATGAGATCAGTTGACCGAACCATTAATGCTCATAAATTTGTGAAGATTGGATCTCGATAAAGAAGGAAGGGAGTGTGTTCAGTTGACTGATGGGGAGTTTGGTCAACCAAACAGATCAGTAGACCGAAAGGTTTATCAATCGACAAAACCTTACTTATAAAAGGGGAGCTCGAGGTCTAAGGCAAGGATCAAGCTTTCTGTTCACCTCTGTGCAAAGGCTCTGTTCATTCTATTGCTCTGCATCATATCTTCAAGCAAGCTACTAATCAGACAAGGCGCCGACAATCTTCATCTATACTCTTTTTCGGTATACTTTAATTTAGCTTGCATTGTACTCAAATTCAAATAAGATAGTAGGTTGTTACTATTTTATACTTTTCGTCTGTATGAATTGCTTCTTTTGAAGGTTTCGGAAAAAAAAGTTTTAGTGGATTTCCCAACGGTGTGATCAAGTTATTGTGGGTCTTGGAGTAGGAGTCGACTTAGGCTCCAAATCAAGTAACCGAAATGAGTTCTTTATTTTATACGCACTACTCTTGTTTCAACGCTTTAAAAGGAAAAATTTTTAACGTGTAATATTCACCCCCCTATTCTATCGCATCTTTCGATCCTTCAACTTACAGAAAAAAGTTAGCAATACTTGCTTGCCAATAGTGATGATCCAATGCATGTTTGACAAATGTTAAGAATTTGATGCATCCATAAAGTGTTTCTCTTTGCCAATCGTCATCTAACAAAACACCATTAGCCTACTTATGCAACAAACAAATACAGATCATCAAGTTGTAGCTCATAACTAAATGCTCCAACTTAGATTGATTCACATCTTCAAGGAGTGTGGTCATTCTTAAATAATTGGGACAAATGTGGATACATGATAATGATAATTCTTCAAGGTTGTATAAACATATTATTAAAATCTTATTTTTGAAGTAACAAGCCCTCCATAATTGTAAATTATTACAGTCTACTGAAACATAAGTTGATGATTGATGATAAGTGCAAGCAAGTATGATGTTTTATCAGAAAATTTGACATTTAAGATGCTAAACAAGAATCACATTATTAGGAAAACAAAATATGGAATGATAAGTATGAAATACTATAATTAATAGAAAAATAATGATAAGTATGTAGTATGAATTCACTTTTATGCGTGGTTATAATTATAATCTTGTATGACTTTGCATACTTAATCATAAATATAATCTTGTCTGTATTCAGTCCACTCGGAACATACATCATCAATTTCTTCCTTAGAATACTCTGTTTTCATGAACTGTGAACTAACATATATTATACTAGTAAAAAAATAATCAATAGATGATAAGTGTAAAATGTTAAACATACACTTATTTGAGAAGATTGAAAAGATGTCAAATATTACTATTAAGGATCACTGGTAGCATTTTCTTCAATAATTTCTCTCATATATCTCGTCATATAAAAACTACACTATTTCACATCTGGTTGCTGAGAACCCTATATTAAAAATAAATTGTCCATGACTAATATACACATTTAAATATTTATTAATTAATCATAAGTAGACATGTATACCTTTATTAATTCCCATATAGAATGTTTTTTTCCCTTTTTTTTCTTGGTTTGAATTAAACAATCTTAAGCTCATTTATACATCAATAAAAAAATAATAATAATCCCAGTTAGTCTCATTGACTATCCCTGGGGTGACCGACCCGTCCCCATGGAAGTTTCCCACTAGTCACCAGGGTAAATCGGGAAGTGCACACGACAGCCAGCTTAGAAGCCCAACATCCTTTGATTGCACCCCCCATTTGGAAGAAAAATTTCTACAAATACGTCATAGCTAGGGTTCGAACCGTGAATGCCTAGGTAACAATCTGGATGTCCTACCGTGACACCATAGCCCCGGGGACCCTTTATACATCAATAAGAGTGGGCATATGAATGTTTTATTGACTAAATTAAATTCTTAATAAAAATAAAATATGTTCTCACATATCCACTATATATTTTCAGTCATTGTCATGATTGCGATGACTAAGTGAATCCAATAAATAAATCACCTTCTTATAAGGATCTATGATCGTGAGAATCCAATAATAACTATGCGCAAACCACATAATTAGTGCATAGATATTTCATTAAATTGACAAACAATAAATTTAAATTGATATTACAATTCTTACTTACTCAACATTATGTGACACCAAAACTAGTTGATTTCTTGATGCATGACTTAGTTTATCTACCAAAACACTTGTTCTTTCATTCAAGTACTTGATTTTACTATTTTGGTCGAGTAGGGTCACACATGGCACATATGGGATCGTGTGTGGATTCACAAATCTAAGTTTGTCGACTTTGTTATCTGTATTCATCTTTTTAAAAGATGTCTACTATTTTAAAAAGAAGAATGTTACAATGCTAAATTAATAAAATTTATAGAATTTATATCCTAAACAAATAGAAAAAAGAAGACTTACCATGTGTAAATCACTATACAATTGGCAGATATGAGCTCTAAATGCTAAAAAGGATTGATATCTTCAAGGTGCACAAGAAGTTCATAATCATCGTCAAAGAAATCATGCTGAAAAATCATTGATATATTATTTTCATCATCTAGAGCATGCTTACAATAATTCTGAATTAAGTGAAAGGTTATTTAGCAAATTACTAGGAGACTTATACAAAGAAATCCATAAACCATGGATGGATATGAAAGTGGTACCCTAATATGATAACATCAGGGTATGAATACAACATGCCTGGGATGCACAACTAAGTGGGAAATGCCCATGTGATGTGGACCCTGCCCACTCAGTTGCTCACCATATATATATATATATTACCCCACACACCTTTACTTGAGTGATTGTGGCCTACATCCAACATATGTGATCAGACATAACCAAAACCTATTTTTTTTATTTTCTTCTTTCATCTGCCTGCAACAACTCTTTTCTCTCTCTTTTGATTGCATGTAAGAGCATCTCCAATGCAAGGTTTTTAAAGAGGTTTGTGAAATAAAAAAGTTCTAACCATTATGGATGTAAGGTTTAAAGTTTGTTGTTAAAGAGCAATTGTGAAATTTTAAAGCTATTTTTTTGTCTTGAAATTAATTAATATGCATGTAGCCATGCAATTACATATTATAAAGTGGATCACACAAAAATTATTTAAAGCTCTAACTATTGGAGATGCTTCAATAGGTTTTTAGAATGTTGATGTGACATGATGTGACATATTGGCATCATAAAAAAAGATTTTATAGAACTCTAATTATTGGAGATGCCCTAAGATGGTGCTGGTTTGTAAAAATTAGCACCAAGGTGGTGCTGGCACCGCTAAACCAACACCATCCACCTAGTGGTGCTGATTTGTAGAAATCAACACTATAGTGTACAAACTAGCACTAAGGTGGATGGTGCTGGTTTAGTAGTGCTAGCACCATTTTGGTGTTGATTTTTACAAATCAACATCCCCTTAATGTTAGTTTTTACAAACCAACATCAAGATGGATGGTGCCAACACTATAAATGAGCACCACCTTGGTGCTAGTTTGTAGAGTAGCACCACTTTGTATGCAATTAAATGAGAGAGAAGAGAGTTGTTCCTAGAGCAATCAATTTGGGTTAGGCCCGCGCGACCAAGCCTATTAAGCGGGTTGGGTTGGAATTTTATCAATCCAAGCCCGTTGCGGGTCAACCTACCTAGGCTCGTGACCCATGTGGGTTGGCCCGCGACAGGCTTGGGTTGGTCCGCGGGTTGAGAAACACATGTTCGTGGACGTAGAGAAGGACACGATATATTTTAAGATATGAAAGTTTTTCTAGTTGGCTATCGACTTTATTGATCATGTGATTGAAGTTATAGATGGTTGAATATTTTTTAGCTTGAAGCATTGAAATTTGCTTCTGCTAGTGAACAACTCTCAATTCTTGCATAGCCCACAATTCATCTATTTCACCCTTCACTGTTTTGATCTTTCTAATTGTCTCTTGCAAACCATCAATCTTTTCTTCAAGTAACATTTTCTGTGAATTTATCCTAAGCTACATTTTTTCATTCTCCTTTTAAAGGGTGCATATCAAGCTGTAGAAGCTTGCAGAAAAAATGAAAGTTTTTTAAAAAATTTTATAGGCCCGCCGGTTGACTCGCCAAACCTGCAACCCACCTTCGATTGGGTTGGGTTGGAGATTTCTCAGCTCGTCAAGTTGATGGATTGGTCCGTCCCGCCCTACCAAATGGTTATATGATAACGCAATTTTTTTTAAGCTCTTGGTTATGATAATAAAAATTTACGTTTCGGAGTTAAGAGTTAGATTACAATGTTAAGTATTAAAAAAATTTTAGATTAAAATGTTTTTTTTTTTTTCAAGTATATGCATGTCTTATATCACAACCTTATTCTAGAATTGAAGGGCCATTATTATGGTAGCGCTATTTAGAAAGTTAATAACTAAGAAAGAGAAGCAGGCGACTACGTCTCCTTAAACTTCTTTTGTTTTTTTATTAAATTTGCCTACACTGCATGCGTCCTAACGCCATCAAGGCCGGCGCAAGCCAGGAAGTTAACGCAACAAGGAAAGAAGGAAGCAACGAAAAAGCTGCAGACTGGGGATCGGGGCATATACGAATACGACAGATAGAGACAAATCGGAGGCCTTGCAAATTGCAATTGCATCGATAACGAGGGTGAGAGTGACATCGGAATATATATATATAATTATTGTGGAGATCAAATAAAAGAGGCAGGAGGTATTGCGTGGTGCATGGCGTCCGTCGGTAGCGGCGTCGGTGGCGCCGCCTGATCCTTTGTATTTGTCACAGGATTATGCTCATTCCGCCTAGCTAGCTCTTGGATTTGTACGTACCTTGTGCTGTGGACGGTGACATTAATTTTTATAATTTATCCATCTGTCAGTTTGTTTAGTTTTTCTGATCATTCTTTACTTGCCAGTTCGAGACATTAACGCATCAGGATTAGCGTGCAACTTGTGATTGGGGATTGGCTAATATATAAGGGAGGAGACCATTTCAAGGCCAACAATATCTCTTTAGGACCAACAGCTGCAAGAAAGTGAAAGGCTATTTTTCAGAAGAAGACAAAGGAATTGTACAATAAATAACACAATCGAATTAAAGAAAAAGTACGGATATATTGTTAAATATCTGGCCCAGCTTGGTGCTTCTAATTAGGTTTTCAAAGCATAATTTTCCTTTTTTTTTTTTTTGGATGCAAAGGGTAAGTGTGTATTTATTTAATAATAAAAGAAATATAAATAAGTACATTCTGGACATAAACTTTCTCAAATAAATTTGTTTTCTCTCCCTGTCAACTCAACTCATAATCCCTATAAAAGAAAACCTCAAAGTGCAAAACATACTATTCAAATACATTTTAAAAGGTGTAAAAAAACTATCTTTCTATCAATCATCAAATTGCAATTCAGCGTCAAAAGAACACAATTTTCAAATCAATAAGTTTTGTTGGTCAGAATCTGGCTAATTAGAAATCTCTTTCTCCTAATTATAATGTATGCATATACATACATGTAATTAATATATACATATGATATTATTAAAATGCTCATGTATATGTATGTATGTATGTATGTATGTATGTATTCTTGCTAGTTAGATTCTGACCATTTAACTTTATTATTCTCAAATTCCTTTCAAAAATGTTGGCGGCAGCAGCTAAACCCAATATAAGGATAATTAATGCACCACAGCCAACAATCAAAATAGAAGGCCGTAAGCAGAAGCCAAAGCCCAGCCACCAACCAACCCCAATCCAAATGCTGTAATAAGCAGCAGCACCAGTTTTAGTCGAACAACTTCAGAAATTCAACCAAAACAAATTCGGTTAATTTGCCAGAACCAGATTATCTAGAGTGCTTTTCATCTCGGCATGCAACCATGCTCAATTCACCTAGAAACTAACCCACCGACTGAAATCAGATTCAGATGTTTAAAATCCATTATGGGCTAGTATCAACTCCAGAACAACTTTCCTATTTCAGCAAGTTTAAGAAATGATATCGACAACTTCAACTTTCAGTAGGGCTACTTGTTTCGACATAGTATCATAAAGCAATCAGAATCACGGGCAAAAAATCATTGTGTAATAATTTCACAACATTCAAAAACTAGCATATGACTGCCAGTTATTCAAATGTAGAACTTCATAGAACTAGAGTATCCAAAGTGTCCAGCATAAGTTGATATTCAACCATTCATCATTGGCACACAACTGATTACCAAAAGAGTACTAATTCAGCATATGCTGAAATGCATCCATCGCACATTTCAAAATGATGAACCAAAATTACAGTTGGTCCAATGATGCACAAAGAGTTTAAGGTCAACCGATTTATTTTAATGTGGTTCGGCAAAGAATTTGAGTTAGATTTATTTTTATAATTTTGATGTGCATATCAAGTGTTAGAGTGTAGAAATTTAATAGGTAATTGCAGGTATAGTGGTGACTCAACCGGTGTTAAGTTGGTTGATAGAAGTTTAAGAGGTCTAAGCAAATAGAAAGGTTCAAGATGTAGGGTCTAATGGACGCTAGGGAGTGAATAACGTTTATAGATTGTATGAGATTAGTAAAGTATAGCAAGTATGCACAACAAAATTAACTTGATGTATAATATGGCAAGATCTAAGAAGATAGAATATTTGAGATCTTGAATAACACGATCAAAAAAATGCTACTTAAGATTTAGTATTGCAAGATCAAGAGAATGCTAAGCAAATCTAGCACGCAAGATTACAATAAAAATTGATTCTTATTAAAAGCTCTCCTTTCCAAAAAGTTTTTAGAGTCGGAGAAACTTGTTTGAAAAGAAACTAAAAACTAAGCGCAATAAATGAAATGTATGGCAACTTAGAAATAAAAATTGTTAGAAGTTCCAGTTCGTCGATCTTTGAGAAGCACACATGCAGCATGTCGGCACAAGAAGGCAGAAGCACAACAAACAGAATGCTGATACGAAAATTGTTATGAATAAAAGTAATGCCTTGAGCCTTTATTTATAGATTCTTGTCAATGTTGACATGGCACTATTATGGTCGACTGGAAGTCCCTCCGGTTGCTTGGAGTATGCGTGGCTTCAAACCCTATCTCCGTCGATAACATTTCAGTGGTCTACGGTCGCCTAAACTCTTTCCGGGCACTTGGATCATAGTCAAACTTTGATTTTGACCGTCTCCTCTGGACCACCGGATCACATCGTCTTCGATCACCTTGCAGTATTCTCTAATCTCCCAGACAACCATGCATGTTAGAACTTTAATGAGTAATCATGGTAGTAATACTACGTAATATGCTTACCTTAGCTAGATGTTCAATTCCCAACTGATCCATCTAGACTTATTGCCTAGACATCAACTCTCTGACTTGCTTGGACTTATTTACAAGACCACATCTCTCAGCTGCCTTGCTTAGACTTTCTTCACTTGGTTCCTAACTAAGTTTTCCTTACTTGGTTCCAACTAGGTTTTTTTTTGCCTAGTCCCACTAAGACTTTTTGTACCTTGTTCCCAACTAGGTCTTCCTTGTCTAGTCCCATTAGGGCTTTTTGTTACTAGTCCCCAACCAGGACTTCCGTTATCTAGTCCTACTAGATCTTAGCCCTTGTCTGATTTCCAACCAAGACTTCTATTGTCTAATCCCACTAAGCCTTAGCCCATGCTTGGTTCCCAAGTAGGACTTTATCTCATGTCAAGTTCTTTACACCTACACACTTGACAAAACTGTTAGATTATAAACAACATAAATTTAAAATTTAGCCATATATCAAAATATAGATTTGATGTGGTGCTCCTAGCACTAATAATCTTCCATTTTTTAATGCATGAAAACTTAGTTTAAAGTTGGTTCAAAATAGCAACGTTTCAAAAAACAATTATGCATTTTATGTATGATAAAGATTAGAAATCTAGATGCGGTCATACATCAATGCATTGATTGAATTTCTAAATTCTCCCCCTTAATATAAAAATCCCCTTAAAAAAAAGGAATATTATTAATTTTAGAAAAATTTTATATTGGGAAATTTTCTTAACTTTAAGAACCTTTTTCTCACCCCCTTTTTCATACATAAAAAAATAGAAAAGAAATGTTGGATTGCTGAGATACGCTAGAGGGGGAGAGGGGGAATAGTGCTTATTAATTTTTCTCTAGTTCGTCATGTGTTAATTCTCTCCATTAAGAGTGTTAGTAGCAGGGAAAAAAACAAAGAAAGATAAGAATGCCATAGAGATTTTTTACTTGGTTCCCAACTCCCGATTAGTACTTCAAGGCCTCTGTACAGGAGGTGCCTACCCACTATCTTATCTCCTTTCCAGATTTTTTTCGGAGGTAGAGAAACCCCATACAGTTTGTATTCAATCACAATAGATATAAAACTAAAATCAGTTAATGAAAACAAACACACTTTTGCTGAGATAGTCTAGAAGTCTTGAGTGTCGCACACTCCTCCTAACTTTTCCTCGATCACATAAGCAAAGCCTTGAGATCCTTTCGAAAAATAGAAGAAGAAGATTAAGAGTTGTAATTGATGTATTGCATGTAGAGTCACGCCTCCTTTAATTGAGTTGGATCTGACCTTTATTGGTCGACTAAAAACATTATCCGGTCGACTAAAGACTTGATCAAGCTCTATCTAGATATTGAGCCTCTTAATCTCGTCTCTATCAAATTTATCAGTCAATTGAACCTCTTATTGGTTAACTAAACCTCTTATCAGTCAAGCAAACATTTTAGTCACTCAAATCATGACATTCGGGACTCGAACCCAACTTGGGTTAGTCAATAGACTAGACTGGCTATCCAGGCGACCAAACCAGCTTGGATTTGATTCTAAGCGAGTCAAGTCCGGTTCACTTCAAACTTGGTCCAGCTTTGTCCAGTTGCCTTTGTCTGCTCTCTATTTTGCTTCCGACTTCAGGTTCTTACAAAATAGCCATACAAAAGGCAAACAAACAAATAAGCCTTAGTCTACCTGACCTACAAGCTTACTTCTTACTCGGAGTTCAATCCTCCAAGACTTCTCACCACCTAAGGTACACTCCCTTAGAACTTTCTCTTTACCAAGCATCCGATCACTTTTACCTAATTGGACTTGTCACTTGCCAGACATCTATTCATCTTTGACCTGCCTAACTTCCCTTCCTAAGTATTCGGTCATCTTAACCTGCTAGGACTTATCAATTGTCAAGCATCCGGTCAATCTTGACCTGACTAAACTTTCCCTTTATTAGTCATCCGGTCAATCTTGACCTGACTAGACTTCTTTATGCTAGTCATATAGTTTACCTTTACCTGACTAAACTTCTCACTTAATTCACTTCCAAACATCTAGTCATGTTTGGATAAACCCTTAGTTACACTTGACCAGACATAGGTATATTATCAAACATCAAAACCCTAGAGGCTAACAATCTTCTCCTTTTGGATGTTTGCATAATACTTTTAAGTTAGACTTAAGTATTATAGGTCTTATGCCAAAATGAAAGGTTATAAATTTTCTAAATTTAAACCTTCCTCTCCCCTTTTGGTATACATCAAAAGGAATATTTGTTCGGTGTTTCTTTGTGAGTTTTAAATTTTTATTTTGTAAACAAGCAATAGAATCTTAATAATTTTCTAAATTATTATAACATACGCATCATACACATACAGGATACACACATGCACAGACATAACCATAGAAAAAAAATTTTTAAAATGAAATTATATTTACTGGATGACATTAAGTAGGAGCAACATCAACTAGCAAACTTGACCAACTTTGCCTCTATTGATATCCACTTCGAGATATCTTCGAGATAGATTCGCTAAGCTATAAGTTTTATCTTCGATTCGGTACTAACCGAAGGAAGAGATGAAGCGATCAGACAGAGATCTCCATGGGCGATTTGTGCTTAGCGGCTAAAGCAACCCAACGACACCAAAGGGGAAAGAGAGGACAACAATAAATTGTTACTGTCTAGTGATATATCCAATGTCCAACTATTGTCTGGTGGCGTAGCCCCTGTCCAACTATTGTTCAGTGGCTTAGAGTTGCTGGTGGTGGGTTAGAGGCGGCAACACAATTAACGGCGGCCTGGAGGAGGCCGTAGTGGCTCGCGGCAGCAAGCAAGGTGGACTTTCCTCTTTGCTGTCTAGCTCCCCTTTCTGGCTGCTAGATGGCCAACGACCAAGAGGGAGGACGATAGCAGGTGACCGAACTCCGACGACTACATGTAGCCGACAGTAGCTTGCTTTGGGTGGTGGCAGCAATAAAGGTGGCCCACCCTTGTTTAAGTGGTAACAAAGAGAGGGAGAGGAGAGAAACCTAATCCTATTAGGTTCTTCTTCCAATAAATTAATTATCCTCATGGAGGGGTATGTTTACACCTTTTCACAATGACTTGGGGAGCAAGCCGTCTCCCAAATCCAAAACCCAATAGCAACCTAATCCATTAGCACTAAGTTTGGTTCAAAACCAAACTATTTTGGTTTATATTCAAACCAATTTTGATTCATAATTAAACTAAACTAATTTGGTTTATTATTAAACCATAATGAATCTAACCTTGCCTACAAGAGGCATGGCCCACCATCATTTCTGTCCAACAAATATCTTCTATATTTGCACCTAGTCTAGTCCTACAAGACTTAGTCTCTTTCAATCTGAGAATCAATTCTCAAACTTGTTTTAAGTCTTTCGTATATACTCATAGTGCATGTGATCTAATAGTTTCCCAGTTTATATTGGTCATTCATAAATACCTATTAATTATAATTGATCATGAGTGACACCTAGTAGTACATTATGATTCCTAATTAACCAAAAAATTACAGTTGATCCCAGAACTAAATCTAAAATCTTTCAACAGCTATAGTTATTAGTGTGTCTGTTCCTCTTACTCATCTTATACTGACTTGGTTCAAGACATGGTTTTGTGTCAGTCTCCACTATACTGACTGCGTTACACCTAGCCCAAGTAGTAGTTCTTTGTCCTATAGATTTAAATTACTCAAACAAGTATCCAAGAAGACCATTGTCTTGACGTGTAATGCTTTGGACAAAGACTTACGAGTAATAATCCTGACAAGAGACCATAGGGTATACGTCTCCTTATAAAAGAAGTAGTGAATTCTGTTACGCCCCGGGAGAGTCCCTGCCAGAGGAAATTTCGGCAGCATCTCCCCTGTACGGGTGACAATTTGAACCATTTCTACAGTCACAATATACATCAGCCATAGGTGGCTGGAATATACACACAACCACGCAGTTTATATGCAGTATACTCGGCTGATACAATAAAAATACAACCACGCAGTTGTATTTAAATATAACAGCCCTCTCAGCTGTACCAAAACCAAACACAACGGAGATACAATGAACAACACATACAAACTAAAAACGAAGACTGCTAGCCAGCTAGGTTTACACCACACAACAAAACAATACTCCTGAAACAAAACCGG
>JBBMJZ010000126.1:17151895-17175402 GCA_037833815.1 Zingiber zerumbet
ATTTCTCATTCTCTAATTAATTGAGTGAGACAATATTAAATTTATACCTGAGGTATGCTTATTTACACAATCAAATAAATTTTTAGGATGATAAAGGATGCTACATACTATTTTATAGCTTTCGGCTTATTTATTAGAATGATTTATAAAAAAACCTTGTAATTTTATCAACGATGAGAACAATTTTAAATAATTAAATAGACCATTGTTCCATCAATAAATTCATCTGCAACAATATTAAATTTATGCATGATGTATGCTTATTTACACAATCAAATAAATTTTAGGATGATTAAGGATGCTACATACTATTTTATAGCGTTCGGCTTATTTATTAATTAGAATGATTTATAAAAAAACTTGTAATTTTATCAACGGTGAGAACAATTTTAAATAATTAAATATATCATTATTCTATAATTTTACAATAAATTCATAAGCTTATGCCGATTTATTTTGGAGTGATATATTCAGTCCTATGAATTTTTTTATCGATCATTGGATAAATTGAAAGGTGATCGTAACCTAATGTTTTAATCAACCGTTTATTTAAAAAAATTATTCATTAATTTGTTGTGATTGAAATTATATCTGTAAATGCCTGAAAAATTAAAAAGAATAAAGAAGTAAAGATTATTTTATTTAATTTAAAAATAAGTTAATGTTGGATATATGTGAATGGAGAAGATGTGGAAGAAACATGAAGCTCCATTGTGAATGAGACTTTAGTCTCACGTTGGGAGTTTTAAAAAATTTTGGTTGGTTTATATTGATTCACATGGTTTAGTGACGTGAACAAATACATGGATAGAGACTCTCTCTCATGCATGGGTATGTAGGGGGTGCAAATCTAGGGTCCGGATTGCACTTAACCAAGTTGACTCGTGTGCGAGCTCGACTTATGCGCACCAAATGTCGGACAGGTCGAGATAAAATTTACCCAAATGGAACAACCAACATTTTACCACGTAAACTTTTTTGTTGCTTGTGTAACAGATACATTAAAGAAAGATTAATGCAACCGAGTGAAACGTTGGTGTTTCATAGCTGGCAAATAATGATCATTAAACGATCATTAACGTTGCCCATTGATCTGAGCTCCTATATACGAAGGTTGCGACTACAGGCAAAAGGTTACACACATAGAAAAGCAGCAGCAAAAGCTCTCCACCTACATAGAAAAGCAACAGCAAAAGGTTGTTTCGTTCGTCCGACAGAAGCTCGATTGACCTATCTGCTACGCCCGACCGACCACTCGCTCAGCTTGTCTACTAGCCCAATCAGCCTCTCACCTGGTCAGCTGCTCTGTCCGATCGAACTTGCTCGGCCTTACTACCCGGTCGGCCTCTTTGCTGTGCAACTCGGACACAGGGTTGGTCACTCACCTGTTCGGCCTAATTGCCCTGTCGACCTAACTGCCTGGTCGGCCACTCTGCACTCTTTCTGGTAGGCCAATCTATTGCTTGCCCGCCCAGCTCGTCAGTCCGCTTGTATTTTGTTGCTCAGACTCGGAGTTCAGTCTACACTTAGCAATTAGCAAAAATTAGCCCCTGCTGGCAGCCTGAGATTATCAGCTCAGGTCATTTTAACAGATAAGTTGGTCTCCTAAGATATAACGACTTGCGTCTCGAAATAGGAGCACTCCAAATTTCGAGGCCTGTCAAACTTTCGAAGCCTTGAAACTCTTAAGAGATGAGAGAGAGAAGAGAACCCAAGAAGAGAATTTACAACTTGTGAACTGTATAAGAATTGAATAAGAATTGAGTGATTTGAGTGGAAGAAATGAGACTTGTTTTATAGGGATAAAAGGTTACTCCCAAGAAGTGAAAGGTTTCTTCCAAGTGGTAAAAAAGATATGGGATGTGTCTTTTCCCTTAAACCTTTTCACTTAAAATTTTTCATTATAATTAATTTAATTGATTAATATGATTAACTATTTACGTAATCTATTGTAAATATTAACTAATCAATTAATTAATATCACAATGATTAATCTTTTAATCAATCAATAAATTAATCAATGAAATTAATTATAATTTCATACCCCTCAATAGTTCTACATACTCGAGT
The DNA here is from genome assembly GCA_037833815.1 of Zingiber zerumbet. Taxonomy (NCBI): domain Eukaryota; kingdom Viridiplantae; phylum Streptophyta; class Magnoliopsida; order Zingiberales; family Zingiberaceae; genus Zingiber; species Zingiber zerumbet. The sequence goes on from JBBMJZ010000126.1 coordinate 17,153,966, forward strand.
TAGCGTTCATTCATAAATCCAACTCGTATGTGAATCAAATTTTCGTCCGATCATACAGGAGCAACCCTTCATTAAACATTAATTTCTCATTCACTCGAGAAATTGGTTTACGACGATCTATTCACGAAATAGCCGTCTTTATCCCTAATGATCACCAAACCAATTTTCCAACAATAATAATTATAGTTGATGATAAAATAGTCAATTTCACCCAACTCTGACGGTAGACTGCCTTCCTCTCTAATATATTTAGAACATAACTTATGCGCACACACCTCTAAGATATTCGTCTCATTTAAGATTTAAACTCTAGTCCTTTTATTGTTCCTCTAAGTATTTTACCACTATACCAAAACATAATCATTAGAACATAGAATGTTTGTGATGATTGTTAATGCAATTGTATCCTAAGTAATCCAATATAACTTTAGATTTTGATATTTAAATAAATAATTTAAGTTAACTATTGTCCCATGTATTTAATATGCATATTTGAGTGTGAAGAGACTTGCAGGAACACACATGTAACTTAGAGAGCTCCTTGGTTTGGCATGGAAAGGTGGTGCACTCAGTACCTTTGAGGTCTGAAGAGATTAGAAAAGGATGATATAAGGTGATGAAAAACACAGGTATTGTTGAAGCAGTTTTAGAGCATTGAATTGGCATGGCTAGGATGGTAGCTCAATAGGTATGAAGTTTGTAAAAATTAGGAAAGGTTGCATAAGGCAGACCAAGCGACCATAACACTTTTAAGAAAATTTAAAAAAAACTAATAAAAAATATGCATAAAAAATTGACTTTAGGTTTTTAAAAGCTAAAAATTTTAAATAACACCCGTCTTTTCTCGCTTTCATTTTCGTTTCCTTCTCATCTATCATATTAGTATGTTGAGGATAATAAAAGAAATAAACAATAATTTAAAGGCTGATTGCACCAATAAAAAACCGTAGAAGTTAAAATAAATAATACAGATGGCACAAGTATTTAACATGGTTTAGTAAACCCTAAGTTCCTTCTCTATGGCTCAGTGGTTCATTAGGTGAATCATCCTTCATCAAAATCACTATATTTTTTGTCCCTTCTAAAAATTTGTTAGAAATACAGAAATCTTTTACACAATTTGGTTAAGAAACACAATGTATAAATCAAATATTTATCCACAAAACAAAAACAAACAAGTGTTAGTCCCCCAAATGATCAAGAGAGATCATTGGAATCCAAGTTCTTTGGCCATGATTTTATTATTTTTCCAAAGAGATTAAATTAGATCGTAACTTGTGATCAAATGTGTGTATCTAAGTGTACATAGACGTAGGAGTACACAGAAATATCCAATGACTAGGTTTCCATGGAAGTTAGAGAAGGGTATGGGGCACCCAAGTGACTAAATGACAAGGAGTATCGAAGATAGGTACACTTGGAGTCAAAGTTCTAAGCATGGGAGAAGGATGATATGAAAAGATAGCCGATAGACTCAATCCATCTGAGGGATGAGAAATTTGGCGAAAAAATACACTAGTGAAATGAGAATGAAGTAATGGGAGAGAGCCGAAAGGGCTCAACAAGTTGTTGTGAGACAAGTTGACTAAATTTGTAATTGTGAGTAGGAAAAAACTCAACTTAGGTGGACTTGGGCTTAGTAGACCAAAGTTGGAAGTTTCGGTAATTGAAAAGATTTTTGAATCAACCGAGACTCTAGGTGAGAGAAAATGGATTGGGTGATTAGATCGAAATCATATAAGTGAAGATCTTGTTGGCAGGGATGAAATTGACTAGAACAAGGAGAGGACGACTGAAAACACACATGAAGCATGAACTAAATCAGATTGGGAATAGATGGTCAGAGATCTAGATTAATCGGTTGATCGGTTGACGGAAAAGAGTGTTTAGTCGACCGGACGGAGCTAAGTCAGTAGTACTAGATAAATGAGACACCTTCGTGGATGAAGTTGATGGAACATCTCAAACCCATGTTGTCGACCATATTAGTGGCATACCAGCTACAGTGGATAACAAAGAACCTTGTGAAAGGAGCCTATATTTAAGGCTAGGAGGCTTAAGGCAGAGATATTAACACACGAATGCACAAAATCATATTCTCTCCTAATACGAGCTCATATTGTTTAGTACTTTCCTTTATTTGTATTTATTGTTCCAGCATACATGCTCTACTAAGAGGTTTCTCCACCTCTAGCATTTGAACAAGGAGGAGAAAGTTAATGGACTCCATGTGCATAGACCGTGGACTTGCAACCTAGAGGTGGTGAATCACTTAAATCATCTTGTCTCTTTAGTATGTGCTTATGCTTTTATTTTTTTTATGTTTTAACTAATGTGTGTTGGTTCTTGTTGAATAAATGTGTGTTGGTTCTTGTTGAATAAAGAGGAAAGTAATTTTAAATTACAAATGTGCTATTCATTCTCTCCCTCCCTAGTGATCCTAACTTAGGGTTTTCAACACCCTATCAGCAAGCAATAATACTATTTGCATACAGAAAAATAGTAGATATGGGTGTTAGTGTACGTTGTACTAATAATCTGATTTTGATGTATGATAAATAGGTTAAAGTTAGATATGGTATTTGTTTGACCTTTCTACCAAGTGTGCAGGAGTTGATTGGTCTGAAGAACTTGACACCAGTTTGAAATCTAGTTAGGTCCACGGGACATGATAGCTGGTGGAAAATCCAGATAGGTTTGTGGGGTCCAATATCTGGCAGAAACTCCAGTTGGGTCCGCGGGACGTGACAACTGGCAGGAAGACATGCTGGGTCAAAGACAAGTCAAATGACTGCAAGTGGTAAGTGAAGGTAAGCAACTGAAGGAGAGATCTAATGAGGACACGTTCCCTGTTGAGGGAAATGTAGGTGTCGGTCCAGCTTAAGTCCATTTAGGAAACCTAAGCTGAGACCTTAACTAGATCCTGGTCTCAGGGAGACAGGATCTAATTGCTACTCATATTTTATTATGTTGTGTTAACTCTGTATTTTGCAGGGTAAAAATATTTTCTATCGCCTGGACTAACCTTTTTCTTGCAGGAGAAAGTTGTTGAAGAAAAGGGGGTTCGGGCACTCGGAGCTAGTATGGGCACCCGGAGTAGGGTCGCCGAGGCGGGTGCCTGGGGTGCCCTGGTGGTTCGGGCGCCTAGACTCGGTCCAAGTATCCGGACCCAAAAAAGCATCCATAAGCTGATGTGGAGTGCATCAATTGGTCGAGTCACGTAGTCCAGGCGCCCCAAGGGGATTCCAAGTGCCCAGAATGGACCTATTTAAAGGCCTTCGACCATGAGCTTAAAAACAACAACCGCTACAACTTTCACTCTTGCTCGATGTTCCAAAAAAGTTGTTGCAACGTTGTGACGCTCCTCTGACAACTGGCAATCAAAATTTTCTTACTTTCTTTGTTGTCGGTAATTTTCATATATAGTTCTTGTACTCAATTTGTAACCATTCTAACTGTTAGTGAATTGTCCAACGAAAGCACTTGTCGAGTATGAGCCTTGAAGTAGGAGTCGTCAAAGACTCCGAACCAAGTAAAACTAACTTGTGTTAGTGCTTGGTTTCTCTATTTTCATTTCTTCTTTTATTCTTCTGCTACATACCTATTTTAATTCACTATCAATTTTTGACGATCGCTATTCACCCCCTCCTCTCTAGCGTCTTTCCGATCCTACAAGTGGTATCAAAGCGGGTACCGCTCTGAATTGGTGCAGCCACCACTCAAGCAAGGGGGTTCCTTTTTAAAAAGAAAAATTATATATCATTTTTATTAAAAATTATTCTTACGCCTTTCATTTTTTCCCTCCAATTTTTTTTTAAAAAAATCACTTTTATTTTTTCACTATTAGTTAGAATTGGTGAAATAACCCTTTTGACAAAATTTGTCATAATATTTTTTATTATTATTTTATTATTTTTTTTTAAATTGGTGAAACTCCTTAATTTCTTTATCTCCCACACTACTTACCCCAAGACCAAAGTCTTGGCCATATTTCAAAGTTTTTCTTTCAAAAAGTAATGGGCCGAAATGAGGGATACGACACTGCCCTCCCCCCTTTCAACAGGGATGACTTCCCAGATTGGAAAAGCAGATGGAGGTGTACCTGAAGATAAACTTCGACCAATAGTTCAGCATTCGCAAGGGATACAAGTCTCCGATCGATAATAACATCGGAATTCAGATGGACCTTGAAAATTGGACTTCTGAAATGAAAAAGAAGGCGCAAATTAACTTCAAAGCATTGAACACGATCTAGTGCGGACTCACGAAGGAAGAATTGAACCGCGTCTGCTAGTACGAAAATGCAAAGGACCTTTGGGATAAACTCATCGAGCTACACCAAGGAACCAATGAGGCAAAGATAACTGAAAAGGACTCATTTTTGAATAAATTACTTAACATCAAAATGTAGGAAGAAGAAAAGGTGATTTGGGATGAAGCGTCCTCCGAAGAATCAGACTTTGAAGATCGGGAGCATCACAACTATCTTGCACTGATAGCATCCGGACCAGAATCAGAAAGCGAGATGGAACAAGATGATGAGTCTGAAGACGAATCAAACCATGAGTCCACACTCATTTCTGAATATTCAAACGAGGTATCGTCTATCTTAAATGCTAAGTTTTTTAGAATAATCGCATGTCTCAATAAAAAATTGATAAGATTTCAAAAACAAAATAAATCACTCCTTAAGGAACAATTAAACTCCCAAACAAAAAACACTAACTCAACTCTAGTCGAAAGACTTGAAGAAGAAAACTCTCAATTGAAAATTGATGTAACTAATTTAAAAGATTTGTTAGAAAAATTCACAACCAAATCCAAATACCTAGACATGATACTTGGATCACAAAGAGTTGTGTACAATAAATTCAGACTCGGATACAAGTCCAGCTCGACTAACAAAACTTTTATGTCACTTATAAGCCAAAATAAGAAATAAACTAAAGTCTGAGTTCTGAAAGCATGTCTAACCACGTAAGTAGGACTCAATCAATTTTATGTACCTAAAAAATAAAATTTATTATCTAAAACCAAATCCACCTAAATCTATTAATTCAAAATCAAACCAAAAACCTTCAAAACTAAATTCCAAACTAAAGAATAAAATCAAATCAAATAAATCAAACTTAAATCTAAAATGTAAAATGAAGTGAAATAATACAAACTCAAATAAAAAATAAATTTAAATCAAATAACTACAAAGCTAATTTAAATTCATGTTACAATCAAGTCAATTATAACTACAAAAGTAATTGACATAACTTAAAACTTAAACACAAATTAAATTCAATAATTCAGGGGAGACTCCAAATTAGTTGGCACCTCCAAAATAATAGTTTATCTAGCTGGGTAATTAGGGCTAGCTTAAATAGGAACAAAAGTTTAACCGAACAAACAACACTGGAGAAGTTTTGGATGAAAGCAAGTTAGGAAAACTATGTTTATACATGTCTAAGAAGATATGACTTCGACCTAATGCATTTGGCTTAGTGAAACTAACTGAAGCTACCCCTTATCAATCCTAGCTAGTTAGACTAAAGTTTTGTTATTAAGTTCAGTGGATAAGACTATTTGGAAAACTTCAAAGGCGTAGTTACTCTAATGATGTCCAGGTGACTCACCACAGTTGAGAAGTCTATCTAAAGAATGCATGCTTGTTGAACCCAAAACTAAACTTGAATCTAACACAATTTTAAACCAAACCATGAAATTAACTTAACCTATTTCACAAAATCATAGGATTTTCGGATAGAAAACATAGATCGGGTGAGATTAATAAGGATTAAATCAAATTAAATTAAAAATAAATTAAATTTAAATTTAATAAAACATATGTTAATTAATGTAATTTAAAAATTCTTTTAAAAATTGTTTAAACTTTCTTTTTAAAAATTCTTTTTAAAAATATTGTTGTAAAAAAACTTTTAAAATTTGTTTTAAAAATTCTTTTAAAAATCTTTTAAAAAATTATTTTAAAAATCCTTTTAAAAATTTATTTTAAACCTTTTAAAAATATTTAAAAAAATGTTTTAAAAATTCTTTTAAAAATTATTTTAAAAAAAATTAAAAATCCTTTTAAAAATCCTTTTAAAAATCCTTTTAAAAATTATTTTAAAAACCTTTTAAAAATTATTTTTAAAATTGTTTTAAAAATTATTTTAAAAATTATTTTAAAAATTATTTTAAAAATTATTTTAAAAATCCTTTTAATAATTGTTTTAAAAATTATTTTAAAATCCTTTAAAAATGGTTTTAAAAATTATTTTTAAAAATCTTTTAAAAATTATCTTAAAAATACTTTTATAAATGTTTTAAATTATTTTTAAATCCTTTAAAAATATATTTTTAAAAAATATTTTTAAAATGTTTCAAAAATTATTTTAAAAGTTTTAAAATCCTTTTTAAGAATCCTTTTATAAAATTATTTTCAAAAACCTTTTATAAAATTATTTTCAAACTCCTTTTAAAAAAATTATTTTTAAAATCCTTTTGAAAAATCTTTCAAAAATTAAATCATAATTTATCTTAATTAAAGAATTGATTCAAATTGAACCTTAACTTTACTTAACTTTTTTAATAACTTTAGCAAATTTAACTCTGAATTAATACTGACTCTAAGCATAGTTAATCCTAATTTAACATAAATTTAGTCAAATCTAATCAAAACTTAAAGATCATGTAAATAAAAGATTAAAATTATAACTAATACTTTTAATATGAAAGTTAAGTTGTTTTAATCAAATAAGTAGTAAATTATTGAATTTAGTTAAATAAATGTTGATCAATAAACTATTGATAATGATTAACTATTATTGAGTTAGTAATAAATTATTTCTTAAATTAATCCCAGGTTAATAATTGATTAAATGATTAATTTAAATGGTTAATCAAACTTAATAAGGGATTAATAAAAAAATAAAAGTCTTGAAATAAAATTTTTCTCAACACTAATTCTCCTAAATATTCAGGTAAAACTTCTTATAGCTAACAAAGATAATCATAAGGTGGAAGGCTAAGGCTTTGAAATTTAATATACATAAACACTAGTACAAATTAAGGAGGAGTGTTAATTTAAGGGGGAGTGCTAACTTAAGGGGAAAGAATGATTAAAAATGTTTCAAATATTTTAAAAGTAAACAAGGCTTCTTGAAAAATTTTATTCTATGAAAACCCTTATGAATATTTTGAAAAGTACTTTGAAAGACCTTTAAAACGGTTCAGAAAATTATTTTGAAAAGTATGTATTTAAAAAATTACCTTGAAATTAATTGAAAAATGGTTTTCAAAAAATTACTCTTCTACATTATAAATATCTATTTTGAAAATTGATTATAGTTACTTCTTCATTTTTTTTGAAAATGACTTTGACGAGATTTGAAAACTTTTCTTTGAGAAATCATTGTCTTAATATTACTTATTTAGAAAAATGCTTACTTTTCCAAAAGCATGTTTAAAAGTATGTTTATCTGTTTCACTTTCGAAAACACTTCTCTTAGAAAAATTCTTCTTTCAAATTACTTTAAAAATTTTGATTAAATTTTTTTTTTTTTGAAATTATGTTGTAAATATTTACTTAGAAATTTTAAAAAAAACTTTACTTAGAAATTCTTTCAAAAGCTAGCATTTTATATTTGCAAAGGTTATTTTTCAAAAACCTTATTTGAAGATTTGCTTGAAAAACTAAGTTTGCAAAGTTTGTTTTTCTAAACCTTTATTTAAGTTGTTCAAAAATTTCCAAACATTAGTCAAACAATTGGTTGAACCATTTGCAACTTTTGTTTTAAACAATTTAAAAATTAAGTTGTCAACTTTTATGAACACTTGGAATTTTTTTAGCAATTTTTTCAAAAACTGACTTCAAATCAATTACTAGAACAATTACTTGAGTTATGTGCTTTATTTAAAACATCTAACTTATTCTAGTGTACCCATGGTTGCATTGACTTGTGTTTAATGCATTATATATATATTTTTTTAATGTATATTAAAGGGGAGGATAGTGGGTTAAGTTAAAAAAATTAACTCACTTTACTCAGTTTTTAAATGTTTGCTTAATTACATTTTTATCTAACTTTAACCCAGGTTGTCATTACATCAAAAAGGGGGAGATTGTTGGTGCAGGTTGCACTAATAATCTGGTTTTGATGTATGACAAATAGGTTAAAGTTAGATGTGGTATTTGTTTGACCTTTCTATTAAGTGTGTAGGAGCTGACTGGTCTGAAGGGTCTAACACCAAGCTAAAATCCAGCTAGGTCCACGGGACCTAATAGCTGGTGGGAAGTCCAGATAGGTTCGCAGGGCCCGATATCTTGCAGAAAGTCCGGTTGGGTCCACAAGACCTGACAACCGGCTGAAGTCTAGTTGGGTTTGCGGACCTGACAACTGGCAGGAAGACCTGGTGGATCAAAGGCAAGTCAAGCGACTCCAAGTGGTAAGTGAAGGTAAGCAACTAGAGGAGAGATCCAGTGAGAACGTGTTCCCCATTAAGGGAATTGTAGGCATCGATCCAACTTAGGTCTATTTGGGAAACCTAAGCTGAGACCTTGACTGGATCCTGGTCTCGGAGAGACATAATCTAATTATTACTTATATTTTATTATGTTATGTTAACTCTGTTTTACAGGATAAAAATATTTTCTATCACTTGGACTATATTTTTCTTGCAGGAGAAAGCTGTTGAAGGAAAAGGGGTGTGGGCACCTGGACTTGGTCCAAGCGCCCACACTCGAAAAATCATCTATAAGCTGATGTGGAGCACATTGATTGGCCGAGCCACGTGGTCCAAACACCCTAAGGGGTTTCAGGCTCCCTGAAGGCCTCCGGTGGTGGATATGGTCAGGTTACTGGGCGCCGAGCGAGGGTGTCCTCCGGGCGGTCTCCGACCGCTCGCTCCAAACAAAAACTATAACCTGATGGAGACGATGAACCCTAGAAGGGATCACAACTAATTACAGTCGGATCACGATCACGATCCGGCCGCAAATTCAAATAACACATCTCCTGCACCACAAAAAGTGGTCTAGGAGATCCTTGCTCCTCGAATTCTCAGATCGTCCCTGGTATAACTGGCTAGACTAAACTACTTATTTTGGTCTGAAGCTAACTTAACTTTCAAACCTAAAAAAAATCCCAAGAAGGCAAGAATTGTATTCATTCGGCTACGTGTTCTCATGAATTGAGCCTTGTTGTTGGTAATAGAACTTAGCGCACCGCGTGTTATGCCGCCTTCCATTCTTGATTAGCGTAGGATCATCAAAATCTTAATAATGTTTTAAATGTTTTAAAACTCTGTTTTGGACGCGAGACAGCATCGTCGGGGCCACAAATTACTACACGTGGACAACTACGAGAAGAACGCAGCTACCGTACGTCGCATGGAATCACATTAAGATAAATACTCGAAATCAAATAAATAAGTCAAAGAATGAATTCGTTTTCGACCTTTCTTTCAGCCTCTCAACTCATTCGCTCGCATCAGATCTACCCTTTTCTCTAGCGGCCAGTTGTAAGTTGGAGTAGAGCGAGAAGGAAAAAAAAAAAATAAGAAGAAGAAGAAAGAGGGACGGAGGGACGAGCGACGCCCACCTTGTTTTTTCTTTGCAAGCTAGCGATCGCCTTTTACCAATCAACCAACCTCGATCGTCTCAGATGGCAATCATGCATTTCCTTCTTCGAAGGCTGCGCTAGCTAATCCACCTCTCCTTGCTCACGGCTTAATTTCCAGGTACGTATTTGGAAAAAGTTAATTGGAGAAAAGCACTTTTGAGTTTTGAATACCTTCTTCTTTTGTCCTTTTTCCCTTGTTGATCTCCTTTTTTTTATTTGCCCTAATTCTGTTTCCCGTATTAATTTTCCCTCGATCACTTTCCATCATCAAATTGATTTATTTTTCTTGCAATTCGATTCACTACTTGTTCAGGGCTTAATTCTAAGATCTGGATTTCTATTTATTTGTTTGTTGTTTTGGTTTCCTATCCAGGCGAAGAAGAAAAGAAGCAGAAGAAGAAGAAGAATCTCTTGGAAGAGAAAAGGCGTTCATTTCATCCGTCAGTGCCGACGGTTGGAATTTAGGTCAACGCAGCGGGTGCGGTGTAATCGAGATAGCAAGGGAAGGAGGGGAAAGCTACGAAAGGCCGACCACGTGATTAGGATTGCATCAAAGGAATCCGCAATAATAATAGCTCAATAATGGGATCCTTCAAGGGTCACGTGCTTCCTGGCAGCCTCTTCCTGGTTGTGGGCCTCTGGCACGTCTGGAGCTCCGTGGTGCGTTACGTGTCGCAGCCGGTGGACTCGTTCCGGGTGCGCGCCTGGAGCCCGATGGGCCACGGGAAGGCCCGCCACCTGGAGCTCTACTTCATCGCCGCCGGAGCCTTCCTCGACATGTGCGTCGAGCTTCTCTACTCCACCCATCTCCGCTGGTTCGTTGGTCCGGAACGAATCCTCAACCCGAGCCACATGAACGACTTTGAGCACGGCGGCATGCTCCTCATGTTCTTCCTCTACGGCGCTATCTCACTTCTCTCCGAGAAGAAAATGTCAGTTTCCTCGTGTTTCTTTGAACTCTAATCTATTTTTTATATATATAATTAAACTCTGACTTGAATGGCAAGTCTCGATTACTTTTTAAGTTCAATTTGGATTGGCATTTAGAATTCATCAATAGTTGGGTTATTTTGATAACGCTTTTTTGACCAGGAAGAGATAAGATGTAAGACATGCTCTCGATACGGTTTAGTCCAAAATTTTCAACGATATCTCTTCAAATATGCCTTTTGTCAACCAAAAGTTATGCCTCAAATTTTCTAATATTTTCATGCAATTTCTTCTCTATCTATTGTTTGTTCTAGTGAGTAAAATAGTCTAGAGCCTATAAACAACTCTGTTAGGCATAGTAGCTACATTAGGACCATGTGTAGTAGCTTCGAAAACAGTTGTTGGGAGCAATGCACAAATGAATACAAATATCTTATTCAAACTCATCTTTGCTCCCTTCTCTACACATGTCAATACAACATTATTATAGATATGAAAACATGTATTGATAGACTGGCTCTTTATGGAAGAAGAAGAAGAAGAAGAAATGGAGAGCAGGAGGAAGAAAAAAGATTTGGATCTGGAAGCCCCCTTCTAAGCTTCATCGGTACCTCGCATTGCATGGGAAAGGAGTGGACTAACCTAGCAGGCTAGCAACTAGACAAACATGATAGTACAAACATGATAGGAAGCTCACGTAGCATAGGGAGGTTAGCATTGCGAGCAACATCACTTGGGGAAATGACATTGTGGGCAACAACACAAGAGGGAGGGTGATGGGGCTAACATTATCCATTGTGGCAGGGTGGTTTAGTAGGTGATAAAGGGCAACCGGTGCATGAAGCTCCTCCCAGTGCAGGGCTTGGGGAGAGACGGACCACATTAGATTAATTGTACGCAGTCTTATCTTACATATTTGCAAGAGACTATTCCATGTAAATTAGGTGATATAACATATAAATCTTATCTATATTTATTAAGACATTTAACTTAATCTATATAACTAGATTCATTATCCCATTATTAATTTATTTAGTAAAAAATTATTAAATAGAATTATTTAATAAATTAATTTTTGTATATCATTGTTGTGTCTCTATGTTTGTGCCACGTCTTGAATTTTTTCACCCTTCTTTGAGGTCTTGGTTCCCATTTGTTTTTGAAAAACAAGTCTACATTTGAATAACGTCGATACAAGGGTTATTTCCAATGTGAATCCCATGTGATTATTCTTTGATTTCACTTTTGCTTTTTTATCACATTGCCTGCTTATGGTCAATAAACTTAGGCTTTACTCACTAGTTATTACATTACTTGTGATTTCAATTATTTCTCTTTGTGATTTTTTTTGGATTATCACTCTACCCACTAGATTTATCATTTTAAACACATCAGATTCACATTGAGTCAATACTAAATATATATTTAAGAACACAAATGAAAAGTAATGAATGCGAGATACCAATTTTTTTAATCACAAGTGAGTGTGTTATGTTGTTGGTAAAAATCATAGCCGCCAACAACAACAACCAAGCCTTATCCCACTAGGTGAGGTCGGCTATATGGATTCTTTTACGCCATTGAGCTCTATCATCATCTATACTTAAATAAATTTTATCTTATTTTATTATTGCTAACCAAGTTGTTTTTAGTCTTCCTCATTTGATATGTATATTTTTCATAGTTTACATCGCCTAATTGGAGCATTTATTGGTCATTTAAATATATGTGCGTACCATCTTAAACGTGTCTATTGGAGTTTTCCCTCACTAGATGCAACTCCGACTTTCTCTAATGCTCTTATTTCTTATTTTATTCATCCTCGTATTCCCAAACATCCATCTTAACATCCTCATCTCTACAACTCTCATCTTCTGCTTACATGCTCGAGTCATTACCTAACATTCAGCTCCATATAACATAGCAGGTCTAACTACGGTTTTATATAACTTTCCTTTAAGTTTTAAAGGTAAAATTGTAATTGATATGGAACTAATTAAACATATGTTCAAAATGCAATAAATCCATTGAGATAGCATTCATTTGGGGCATGTGAGTAGTGTCTCTAATTTAGATAATTCACCATTATCACAACTGTAGTTTTGGAGTTCATTTTTATATGTTCCAATGGAATGTAAATATCTCCTTAAGTAAAACCATTAGTCAATGTAGGATTGAGATTCATTTTTCATTTCTAAATTGATGTTGTACATGGAAAAATCAATCAGTTTTCACTATGTATAGCATTGTAATTATATTGATATTCCACACTGATCGACAAAATGATACTATGCTGCATATTTTGTTTAAGCAGAACATTTCGATATAATTGGAGATGCAATTCCTTGTTGAATCACCTAAATTTTCTTGACTAAATTAGTTTTATGCAGTTTTGTTCTTGTCTCCTTAACAAAGTTTTCTTTAAGAACGTTAGTTTTATTCTTTTGGTTCTAAGAAGATATTGTTACTAAGTAGATGATGTTCTCAGTTACCTAGAGAAATATAAAATAACTACAGATGTTCAGTTAGAACAATTTAACTTGCTGAGAACTGTTTTTTCTTGCTATATCATGCAAGTATTTGCACTCCTCCATTCTAATATTTTTAACCCAATAAATTCATCCATTTAGTTGACTATCATTTCATTCACTTATATTATCTTTGTGATACACCTATGGTTTTGAGGGTTTGAATTACAAGTAGAATGTTTGCCAACTGATAAATATTTGGTTACTTTGGCTAAGATTGCTACTATGTTCCAACTTCAGGTTACCACATTTACCAGAGGGTGCGTTGTGCTTGTTAGGTGCCACTGCCTTTAGCTCAGAGTACGTGCTGTTCTACTTCCACTCAACCACACATATGGGGTTGGAGGGCTACTACCACCTCCTCCTAGTCATCCTAATTATTATCTCCATTGCCTCTGGAATTGCTTGTGCGCTCTACCCCACCAGTTTTGCAATGGACTTAGCAAATGCAATCTCAATCACTCTCCAGGGCTTGTGGTTCTACCAGACTGCATTTGTTCTTTATGGCCCAATGATACCTAAGGGCTGTCACCTTGAAGAAAATGACATAGTGTGTCACTCTCATGAAAGCGAGATCCGAGGAGAATTGCTTGCAAATTTCCAATTCTTTATGCTTGTTTTCCTTGTGTTCATCTTTGTTCTTGGATCATATGTAGTGGCCGCATCAAAGTATGGGAACCATGATCCTAGGACATTGCAAACTGGTGAAGAGACTGAAAACCTTGCCTGGAATTCAAGTGGTCAACCACGCATTGGATCTTCCCTAGTGGTGGTTGTTGCCAACTGACAGAAATTTACAAATTACTTTTTTTGACGTAGCACATAGATCATCATATGAAGGATTATAAAGATAGCTCCTTAGAACATTAATCAGTGGGAATCAAGATTAAGTCTTGAACTTGTTCGTATCTTTGCTGTTACTTTCACAGCTAGTATGGACCAGCAAATGTCTTTATTTGTTTCAGGCCTGTTCTTTTTCTTCTTTCTTTGAACTCGTTCATGAATTCCGATTTAATTAAACAGTGGTCAATTCCTTTTCGGACGCAGTTGTACTTGTAGTCGCTGCAACATTTTTTGCCAGTAATTTTTTATTGGGGTTAAAAAAGGGAAAAGAGTTTGTAATTTATCCTTCAATAATTGTGATTTGTCTTGTTTTGTTGATTTATTTCTATCAAATGTTTGCTTTCCTAGAAACACTTTGAAGAAAAGATATTTGTCCGCAGGTTAGCATCGCAGAGCACAGAACATAAAGTTGAATTTTATTGAAGTTAACGTGTTGATGGAAGTATAATTGTCTGCGGATTAGAATCGCAGAGAACTGAAAATAAAGTTGAATATTATCAAAGTTAATGCAATTATGTTTCAAGTGGTCAAGTCTAAGTATGTTATTTTGATGTAGTCGGTAAAACGTTCGAGTGTGACCTTTGTTTTTTTAGGTATTTGTCTAGTTTAGTCAAGAAATTTGATAAATAACTGTGAGAGTAATGATAAATCAACAGATATTGAAGTTAGAGAAGTTCAAGTTAGTGGCCCTTGACACAGAAAACTAACATTATGTTAGTGTTAGTGCTATTGTACTCTAGTTGATCATGCTTAACTAAGGTGTTTTAATGTGTTGGGAAAAAAGTTCCAAGTTAGATTTGCTTGCGTGCATAAAGTGCAAACGGAGCTCATAGAACTTGGCAAAATCAAATTGTTGTTGTTTTGATGGCTTGAAGGTCTGTTGGTGAATATGAGACATCTAAGAGATTGTAGTTGGAGGAGCATTAAGTTGATAACTTTGACGAGATGAGATCCTCTGTCCCACTTTTCTTATGTCCCCATGTCCCATTCATTATCGGACGGACCACATCAGATCATGCATCCTTGAGATCAGTGAATGGGACACAGGGACACAAAGAAAGTGGGACAGAGGATCCCTTTTCAACTTTGACGGAGTGAAAAGAGATGGACTACATTAGTAAACGGGTAAAGGATTACATGTGTAATAATTCCAGGACTAACCACTGAGGTAACACAAGGCTAGAGGGAACCAAATCAAGATGGATTTTGGAAATGGGCTTGATTATGATCAACGAGTTCCATCATCCTTTAAGAGTATGCAACTTTGCTTATAGAAAGGCAAGGATAGAGTTCTTCATACAAACCAACTTTGAAAATTGGTTTGTCATGATAAAAGACTTTGAAGCTCTGAGAGGCACAAAGGCAAGGATCCTTAACAAGAAGTAGACAGGACAAATTCAAAGATACAAGGCAAATAAGAAGCTAATCAATATTCTGACTAGTATTTTACTTAATGACGTCTGATTGAAAATAAATAAATACAAGAATGGATAAGACTTGTGGGAGGAGGTTGTTGTCAACCTTCATGAAAGTCCCTCATTGGTTCAAGAAGAGGAAGAGCCAAAGGGGATTTGTCTCATGACTTTAGATCATGGAATTTCATAGGAAAAGAGGTGCTAAACCTCCAAGGTAGCGTTGAGGGAGCATCCACCTCATTAAGTCATAAGCAAGAAAAGTGAAGGATCAATGGAGAGGCTAGAAAAGGGGGGTGAATAGCCTCATTCCATATGTTGTGGTTTTTACAAAAATGAGTTATGCAATGGAAAAATAAAACAAACTCAAACACAAAATGCAAGCACAAACATAAATCAATTTATGTGGGTTGAAACCCTTGGTTCCTACTGCATGGCCTATGAACTATAAGGAAAATCACTCCCAGAATCACCACTAATTTTCCTTTCTTGGACACTTTCTGGTGACGGAGATACCTCTTACAAGTTCTTGTTCTTACAAGAAACAAAAAATACAAAAGAATATATTGAATGTAAGAAATTGACAATAAATAATTACAAGTTTGCTTGTTGCTTGCTTTTCTTTGCTCAAGATTGACTCTGGAACATACCAACATTCACCTAAGACTATCCAAGAATGATGCTTCAAAAGCCTCCACGAAACCAACTTCTATAAACCTCCTTATGAGTCTTAAAATTATTGCTCAGGTAATTGATCAATCAAATCTAGTTGACTACTCTATTTCAGAAAAGTTTCAAAGACAAGTTTTCATAGAAGATTTGAAAGAGATTTCAAAAACTTGTTTAAAAGATAGTCAAATTTTGAAAGAGTTTTGAGGTTTAGACAAGTTTTTAAATTAGACAAATTTTGAAAAACAACAATGTTTGAATGTTTTTAAACACATTGAATTTTAAAGGAATTCCAAAAAAACACAATGAACTTATATGAATACAAATTCTTGGAGTTAATACTTGCAATAATTTTGATAAAGGGATAGCAGCCCAAGCATTAATTCTAGAGTTCAAGTATGAAAAGAAAAATTATTAATTTTAGAAAATAATATTTAAAATAATTTATCTATTTTGTTTAAAAGAAATGTCTAATCTTTAGCTACTAGCTGACTACTAGAAGAGATCAGTCAAGTTAAGTAAAATGTTCATCTATTATTTACTATGAAGGTTACTTAATTTGATCAATTTGAGTTATATTTTTAGTCCAGACTTATGATGATGCACTGATATAAGCATTTGAAATTCAGGCTTAGTCCTAAAATTCTGACTTGGTCCTAAGCATTTCACACTATTCTAAGTGTTTTCAATATATAAGCAAGGTAATCCTAATATATTTGTGAGATGTTGGGTGCCTAAAGCTATAGGTTAATGCTTTCAAGGGGAAAACCTAGGCTAAGTCCATTGATAAGTGAAAACATAGATTTTGAAAAACATAGGTTTGAAAAAATATCTACGTTTGAAAAACATGTACGCTTTGAAAAACATATGTTTTGAAAATAACCTATTCTACTAAGCATATTCCTATTTGTCTTTTGAGTGTACTAAACTCAATTTCAAGTAAGGGCTTAGTGAAAATGTCTACTATGTTTCATTTAGACTTAATATAGTCAAGTACAATATCACCCCTAGCTACATGATCCCTTACAAAGTAATGTTTTACTTCTATATGTTTGGTCCTTGAGTGGTGAATAAGATTTTTGGTTAGATAATTGAACTTATGTTATTAATTAAAACATTGATATTTTTGTAGTCTAATTGGTAATCTTTTTAATGTATGCATTATCTATAATAGTTGAGCTACATATTCCCCCACTGTTATGTACTATGCTTCAGTAGTAGATAAGGAAACACAAAGTTGCTTCCTACTGCACCAACTAACTAGATATTAACCTAAAAGTTGGCAATCGTTACTTGTACCTTTTTTGTCTAGTTTGCACCCAGTTTAGTGTGAGTCAAAGTATTATATTAAGTTAAAAGAGTTTGTCCTAGGGTATCAAAGTCCTACATTTTGTGTGGCTTTAATATATCTAAGTATTCTTTTTACAATTATTAAGTGTGATTCTTTTGCACATGTTTGGTACCTTGCACACATATAAATAAAATATTAAGTCGACTTGTAGTTAAGAATAACAAGCTACCTATAGTACTCCCATAATATTTTAGTTCAATTAGTTTTCCTTCTAATTCATTATCAATTTTGACATTTGTTTTCATTGGTGTATTAATTTCTTTAGAGTTTTTCATTCCAACTTGTTTAATTAACTCTTTTGTATATTTGTTTTGAAAGATGTAATTATCTTCTTTAGTTTGTTTAATTTGTAAGCCTAAGAAAAAAGTTAGTGTTATAATCGGTGGACCGGCTAGAGGGGGTGAATAGCCTGCAAATTAAATTAGCTTCTCTTGCTTCTAGCTTAACAAGGATATACATGTTAATTAAAAAAATAATATAAAAATAAAGTAAGAGACTAAAGGATTTATTTGGTTCACAATCTGGGTGGTTGCTAATCCAAGGCAATATCAAGTGCACTATCAAGCTCCTTCTTCGACAATGGTCATAGGTGGAGTAGCCCCATATAACATTTAAGAGCAAGAATTGAAAGATAGATTTGGAAATGAAAATACAAAGTTGATTCTTTACAACTAGCTCCAGGATACTATTTATTATCCACTGGCCGAAAGTGACCATTGTTGATGTAGTACATTTGGGGCACCTCCATTAAAGCAGGGAATGTACTGAGGATTATCTCCATTGTAATGGCTTCAGGTTGATCTGGTGGCATCGAGGATTCCTCAGTTCATCGGAGGCAACTCGGTTCGACTGAGGCGGACTCCATTACTTATCTCTATGGCAAC
Organism: Zingiber zerumbet; assembly: GCA_037833815.1. Classification (NCBI taxonomy): domain Eukaryota; kingdom Viridiplantae; phylum Streptophyta; class Magnoliopsida; order Zingiberales; family Zingiberaceae; genus Zingiber; species Zingiber zerumbet. The sequence goes on from JBBMJZ010000126.1 coordinate 17,172,194, forward strand.
AGCTACAACTCTTTGGAGGCGCCTCATGTCCCATTCATGGCAATAGCTCCTTTGTGCATGCGAGGCACTTGAGATCCATCAAGGTGCCTCGGGTCTTTAGATCATCAGGGTGCCTCGAATGGTTAACTTTTGAGTTAACCATTTTTTACGTCACTCACTTGGGTGATGCTCCGTTCGTCTATAGTTGAGCTCACCCGAACCCAACTCAGGCCTACTCCTTGAGCAGACTTCCTCCCGATTTCTCATCCCTCGGATGCACCACGTACATCATTCTCGCTCCACCGGTGTACTCTTTCAAAGCTCCTAGTCCTTCAGATGCACCGAATTCGTCGACTACCTTTTTCCTGTGTCGTTCTTCTCACTCACTATATCTTCTACTTGACTTTTTATGTTTCTAAGTCCTTGCACACTTAGACATAAGACATCAAACACATGACCTAACTTAATTCCATTAATCAATATCAAAACTAACTCGGGATACTTACAATCTCTCCATTTTAATATAAATCAAGCTGAGTTAAAGTTAGGGTAATCAAACAAGAAATTAAAAAAAACTACAATCATAACATAATTTTACAATTAAGTCCTCCCCTTAACTTAACATCTATTAATTCTCTCCCTTTAATCACATCAAAATAAGGGTAAAAAAACAAAAATAGCAGGGAATTTTAAAAAAAAAATCTAGGGGATCTACATTTGTGATGGAAATCTATGTACTTTTACTCCAATTATTTTTCAAATGGACTAATGTTTAAGAATTAAAATTCATATTTTACAAAAAAATTGGAATTATTTTTAACTTTTGAAAAATATTTTTTTAAAAATTCAATTTAAACATAATCAATCTAATCATAGAAAAAAATTTCATGAGAAAACTATTTTTCTTATAGTGAGAAAATATTTTTCTTTATAGAAATATGTATTTTGCAAAATAAATACGTAAAAATAAGTTTTGATGTCAAAAAAACCTTACAAATTTTATAAACATTCAAAATCTAACCTTTAATTTTGGAAAAAATCATATTTTTCAAAAATTGATCGCCAAAAATTTTCAATTTTAAAATTTAATTTTTTGGTTAAAAAAATTATGTAACATTTGAAATATTTCAAAATATTTTTTACTAATAGATAACAATTTTTTTATCATAAAAAATTTAAAGAAAAGAAAATTTAAAAAAGTTTACAAAAAATAATTTTTTCAATAATGTTAATAATTCAAACAAATTAATTTCAATCATACAAATAAAGATAATTTAATAGGCTAAATATGATTTTAGAATTCAATACAAATATTTTGTTACTAGATTTATCAAAAATTTTCTTAGAATATTATTTCTTAAAATCTTTGTAATTTATCTCCTATGGTTTCTTAAATATCAATTTAACCCAAGGTGTTAGAATTTGAAGCATACAAATCCGTGTTTGAATATCTAAAATATTTTTCTAATTCTAATTTTTTAGTTTCTATTTGCCTCTTTAATTTGTCATTTTCATTTTTGGCATTATCAAATTCTTCTAATATTTTCTCTAATTCTAATTTATTTTTCTTTATTTATATATATGATTTCCTTATTTTACACAAAGATATAGATAGTTTTTTATGGCTTCATATAATTTGTATGGTAAGAATTATTTTTTACTTACCATGTCAGACTTGTAGGTGGTTGCTCCTTCATCAATACTCTCCTCCAAAGTGTCTTCGTCGTTTTCTTCTTGGTAGTTGGCCATTAGTACTAATCTGGCGTACTCTTCCATATTGGATTCTTCTAATGACAAGTCGCTTTATGTGGCTTTTAGGTTCCTTTGCCTTGTCTTCTTCGGTTGTTTGTTTTTGAGTTTTATCCTTTACTCCGGGGCATGGATCTTTGATGTGATCTTTTTTATCACACTTGTAGCATTTTACCTTTCTTCTCTCTTTTCTTCGAAGAAATTTTGAAACCTATCTTTTATCAAAATCGTTAGTTCTAAAAACTTTATTAAATTTTCTTACTATATATGCTTCTTTGTCGAGTGATGTTTCTGAATCCGGCTTATTTTTCTTATCTTTTAGTGCTAAGTTCTTATTCAACTTCTTTTCTTTTCTTAGTCTTTTACATTAAGATTCGTGAAGTTCTAAAGTCAAAAATAAATTTTCTAAACTACTTACCTCGAGGTCCTTGGAGATATAGTAAGAATCTACAATTATTGTACATTCTGGGGTTCTTGGAAATGCATATCAGAGAGTATCTTGATTTGACATCATTTCTCTAAAGTTGGTGGATCCAGTGATAAGCTCCTTAAGGTTTGAGTGCAATTGAGCAACTGACCCACCATTCTCTAGTTAGAGGTTGTTGAGTTTGTTTTAGAGCACATCTCATCTAGCCAACTTAATTTCTAAGTACTTTCATAGAGTTCTAAAAACTTTTCCCAAAGTTTTTTCATGAAGTTGTAGGTACAAATTCAATTGATTTCCTACTCTAGTAAGATATTTAATAAATGAAATTCTACCTTACCATTGGCCATGAATTCATTTCTCTTCTTTTTGGTCCATAGGTGCTCTTCCTTTATTTCTCCATCCTCATCCTTGGTACTTCAAAACTATTTTTAACTCAAAGTATTATATCAAAATTAGTTTTAAAGAATGCTTCCATTTTATGTTTCCAGACAGTAAACTTCCCCTAGAACTTTGGTAGATGGATACTTGATCTAGCCATTCTCCTTGTTGCTTTAGTCAATAGTTAGTCCTTCTAAGAAAATTGAGCTCTGATACCACTTGTTATGATTTGTGGACCAATTACATGGGGTGAATAGCCTGCAAATAAAATTAGCTTCTCTTGCTTCTAACTTAGTAAGGATACACACATTAATTAAAAAGAAATAACATAAAAAAAAGTAAGAGACTAAAAGATTTAATTGGTTTACAATCTAGGTGTTGCTAATCCAAGGCAATATCAAGTGCACTATCAAGCTCCTTTTTCAACAATAGTCAGAGATGGAGTAGCCCCTTATAGTGTTTATGAGCAAGAATTGAAAGATAGATTTGGAAATGAAAATACAGATTGAATATTTACAACTAGCTCTAGGGAATTATTTATAGTACACTCGTAAAAAGTGGTCATTGCTCACGTGACACATTTGGGGCGCCTCCATTGAACCAAGGTGTCTCTAATGGGCTAAGAATTATTATCATCGAACCAACTGTAGTAATTTGACACAAAACTATTTCTACA
>JBBMJZ010000126.1:17195749-17216200 GCA_037833815.1 Zingiber zerumbet
TGATGTCTTCCTCACCCTCAATAAGATGGGATGAGCACAACTAGACTCGATTATGATTCGGAATCGAGTCGACTCCTAACCTTAAATGTTAAACACAGTTATGATTCATAGTTTGAAATAGTTGATTCACGGTTCAGTCCACATGTCATCATGATTCAATATTATTATATTAAAAAAATATATTTATAAATTTATTATTATTATTATTATTATTATTATTATTATTATATATATAGAAAGTTTACACTTATTTCAGTTGTCTATGCATCTCCTTAGGATATAGAAAAATCAAAACTCACATAGTTCACTTACCTTTCTACCCTTTTACCTTATGAAGTAGCATTATTACTGACTTTTATTTTCCGTTACGTTCCTATAATATTAGGTCCTTTAGTATCAAAAGTCTTCTACTTTGTTAACTAAAAGTTGTATTACTTGAATTCTTTTTTTTGGTTCTCGTCCAATCATCAAGTTGATTGGACTTCCAAAGAGTTGAGAGACAAAGTAGGTCATTGCTCATCCAATATATTACCTCCAGCACTAAACGTCTGTTCTATAATAATGATTAATACTAAAAAAGCTATAAAAAAAATTTACGATGATGGAGAGGATGAGAAAACTTTAAGCCTTCTATGGCCACCATCGTAAAATATCAAAATTTGATTCGCTATCCGCTTCATTAAAATCAAAAGTATTGGTGCAGGCAACACTGATAATTGAACTAGTATTCTGATGTATAATAAATGATTTAAAGTTAGACATTATGTGTTTGATATGTGAGTTAAGTGTGCAGGTCAATTAACATGAAAAGTCTTAATGGGTCAGGAAAATCGAACATTAGACATTGACAACCCTAGTGAGTCAGGAGGGTCGGACACTAGAAAGAGTATTAGTGGATCAAAAAGACCAAACATCATGCATAAGACTGAATGAGTTGATATGGTGGAACACTTGATGGGGTCAGCTGGACCGAGCATCAAGGAAAGTCTTGGTGGGTCAATTAGATACTAAGCAGAAGAAGTCCAAATATGTTAACTGGATAGATATTTGGCGGGTAAGTAAGGTAAGTCTTGGATAGGCCTTTCAGCTCTAGAAGGCAGTGAGGATGTGCCCCAGTTGGGACAACCTTAAGTGTTGATCTGATTGAAGAAAAATCAATAAAAATTTCTAAGTCTAGATCAAATAGTCTTAACTGTCAGCTTGTTTCATACATACTTGTATATATGCTTCTAACTTTGTTTTGCAGGATTACTATAGAGTATATTCTTGTGCTAATTTTGTTTTGTAAGAAAAAAACAAAGACCTAGGTTGATCGAAGGGTTCAATCGACTGAACATGGTGGTCAGTCGATCGATCCAAGCCAATTCGAGTAGATAAATGCATATCAAATTCCAATCCCATAAAGAAGGAAATAAAGGTTCAGTCGACTGATCAGGAGAATTAGTCGACCAGATAAGTATGGACAGAGCAGATCAAATATGATCAGATAACACAGTAAAGGAAATTCTAGGGTCCAATAAACTAATCACGACGATCAATCGATCGAACAAGTGGATTTCGCAGGATTGATAAGATGAAAGCAAGCAAGAAAAGATCATGGACCAATCGCCTAATAGGACATTCAGTCGACCAAAAGGTTTAGTCAACTGGATTAAGGCTATAAAAGAAGCCTTGGGATCCGATGATCTACAATTAAATCCTCTCAACAATCTCTCCTTCTCCATTGCTCCATTCATGCAAGTATTGCTACTACACCAAGGGGGTCTTCAATAACCTACGATTAAGTTCTACTTCTATATTATCGATAAATTTCACATTCTTGCATTTACATTAAAATGGATAGTATCTTGTTACTATCTTCTTCATCTCTTGTTCGAGTTTTCTCTTCTTCTCCAAAAGATTTCGGAAAGGGGAATATTAGTGGATTTCTCGTTCGAAAACTGTCCAGAGTAGCAGTCGCTGAATTGTGAACCAAGTAAATTTTGTTATCTTATTTTATATCATATTTTCCATTGTACTTTGATTAATTTTTTTAAAAGAAAAGTTTTAAGTACAATATTCACTGGGGCCCCCCTCTATCGCACAATCCGGTCCTACAATTGTATCAAAGCAAGGATACTCTAAATTAGTTTAACCATCCTTCGAGATTTTAAAATCTTTTTCTTTTCTTTGCACAAATTTTGTAGATCCTTTATTTCATGTGCTATATTTCTCACATTGCTTATCCAAGACCCAATCCATTTCAGATGATCAAGAAACAGATGTAACCTCTCCCTTAGTTGATAAATTGTATAGTATAATTGCTTGCTTAACTAGAAAGTTAGCTAAATCTGATGAACGGGTTAGATCCCTTCAAAAGGAGCTAAAAGTCTTTAAGAATGAGATCAACTAAAGTTCTTCAATTAACTAAGTTCAAGAAGGAACCTCAACTAAGTCTAAGAACTTAAGGAAGAGAATTCTATCTTGAAAGATCAATTTGAAGAATATAAGGTATCGTTGGAAAAGTTCACTTCGGGCTCCAAGTACCTAAATATGATAATTGAAACTCAAAGGGTTGTGTACAGCAAATCCAGACTCGAGTTCAAGTCTAACACTCAACATAGAATCTACATGTCTTTGGTAAATTGAAATGTTAACAAAAAGGTTCAAGCATGGGTTCTAAAATTATATCTAATCAACAAAGTAGGAAATAACAAATTATGGATTCCTAAAGATCAAATATGCTATGTGAATAAACAATATCAAAGTTGTGACCAGGGGAGGGAAAAATAAACTTGTATCATTGATTTATGGGGAGCATGTCTTTTTCTTTTATTTTTATTTAACTTGAATGCTTTCTTTATGCTTTAAATGTCATGCTCACTTCATACTTAATTTAGAATGGATAGATAACAAATATAAGGAAAAAGATAGTTTAATCTTGATAAACAGTATTAGAGAGGGTTGAGATGATAGTAGACTAAGGAAGCTATGTTAAATGGATGTCAAAGTTTAATCATATGTATTATATCTGGTGCAATTAACTTAGTAGATCTAGCTAAAGCTACCTCAGACTAATCTGAACTAATTAGACCAAAACTTAGTACTTAGTCCCTTGGTGAGATGTTTTGGAAAAACATTATCTTGGGCACGTGGTTACTTTAATGATGTTCATTGTGACTCACTATAGCTTGGAAGTTTATTTTGAAAATACTTGTTTGCCTAACCCAAAACTAAATTTGAATCTAATACAAGATTAAACTACGTTAGAGAAATCATGTTAACTAAAATTGATCATCTCTCAAAACTCATAAGATTATCATGTTTGAAAATCTAGAATTGGAGAGATGTAAATATAGTATAAAAGACAACTAACAATTATAAGAATCTCACGAAATAGTTTTACATAATTTATGTAGAACATAAAAGTTTAAATCATTAGATGCTAGATAGTAGGTGTTCTAGACATATAACTAGAAATTATAAAAAATTTACCAAGTTAAAATTCAAGAACTTAGGATTAGTAGCCTTTGGAATCCATGGAAAACTTAAGGTAATTGGGTCAGATAACATTAAACATAAGTCAAACTTTATTATTCAAGTCTTACTTGATAATTTTGATTTCAATTTACTCAGTATTAGTCAATTGTATAACATTGGTTATATAGTAGAATTTTATACTGATAAAAGGTTAATTAAAGGTTTTGGCATAACTCTAAAAGGAATCAGACAAAATAACACCAACATAATTAATCTACCTAGCTCCTTACTTAAGAATCTTTTGATTCAACAAGAGAAAATTGTTGGTGCAATTATCCCGGGGCCAATGTTGACCAGATTGACTAAGCACAAGTTGACTCCGACTTGAGTTTTGATGTTTGCCAATATGATAGAAGGGATTCAAATAGGTCAAGGTTGACTGGATATTTGACAATATGTATTTCGAAGATTGTTGGTGCAATTGTCCATTTAGGGAGATTATTAATGCAATTTTCCTCTAGTCAAAGGTTGACCAATTTGATGTGTAGAAGTCAATTCAAGGATAAACCGAATACTTTACTAGGAAAGCCCTAACTGGAAGTTAGGCAAGAGCAAGACTAATGGAAAGGTTGGCAGCATAGAAAGTCCCGGTAGGTGAAGTTGGGTAGTTGGAAAGTCCCAATGAGTGAAGCTGGGCAGATGGAAAGTCCTGGTGAGTAAAGTCAAACAGTTGAAAAGTCTCGGTGAGTGGAGGTGGGCAGATGGAAAGTTCCGGTGAGTGAAACCTGGTAGATGGAAAGTCCTAACCGGTGAAGTTAGACAACTAGAAAGCCTTAGTGAGTGAAGCTAGGCAATGAGGAAATCCTAATGACTGAAGTCAGGTGGAAAAATCCTAGTAAGTGAAGTTAGGTGGTGAAAAATCCTGATGAGTGAAGTCAAACATTGGAAAATCCAAGTGGGTTAAAGGGTAATCGGGCACCTAGTGTTTGAAAGTCCAAGTGGGTCATGGAGGACCGGACACTTGGCACGAGGAGGAAAATCTAGGTGGATCAACGGTTGACTAGGCACCTAATGTTTGGAAGTCCAAGTGGGTCATAGAGGATGGGACACTTGGTATGAGAAGAAAAGTCCAAGTGGGTCAAAGGATAAACTGAACACATGGTGGAGAAGTCCTAGCAAATCAAGGGTGGTCGGATGTTAAGCAATGAGGAGTTCCAACAGGTCACGGTTGACCAAATGTTGGGCAAGGAACCCTAGGACTCCGGTTTAGGTGTTAGGGTTTCCAAATCGATTAGGATAATCGATTTGGCATAGCTTAAGCGATTAAGCTCCATCTTAATCGATTAAGGCTCAAAATCACGAGGGAACAGAAAGCTACTAAATCGCTTAGGGTAAGCGATTCAGCAGGTCTTAAGCGATCAGGGTGATCGCTTATGGTTTTTTCTGTGAAGAAATAGAAAGGTGCTAAAACGATTACCTTAGTCGCTTCAGCCATGGTAAGCGATTAACCAGGGAAGCTTAATCACTTACGTCTATTCCTCGCAAGAACAGAAGGGTGCCTAATCACTTTGGCTAAGCAATTAGGCATGTCTTAAGTGATTGGGGTAATCGTTTAAGATTAAAAAAAAATAGCCATTATACAGGTTCTGAGCAGGTTGCTGATGTGGTAATTGCTTAGGAGATTCTTAAGCAATTAAGGCACCCAAAGTAACCCTAGAAAGGGGTTTTTCATGACCGTTCTCTAAACAACACTCAACGCCAATTCTTGGGAGTTCTTGGAGCTTAGTACTATTGCATTTCCTTCTACCAAGAGGCAGATCTGGGCAAAAAGAAGAGAGCAAGCTAAGATTTCATTGTCATAATCTCATGTAAGATTTAATTGTATTTGTTCTTCCTCTTCTTGGTATATTTTGTGTTGTGAGCTTGTACGAGGCTTCTCTGCCTCCGAATTATTTCCGAGAAAGAGATATTTCATAGTGTATGTGTGAGAGCGGGTCAGATCCTTAGATTAGTCACCTCAAGGAGATAGATAACAACCAAATCCTCGTGTTAGCATTGGAGAGTTCTTCACTTCAAGTTTTCCGCTGCAAGATCATCTTCATTGAAGCAAGAGAGCTATTCACCCTCCCCCAGCCCCCCTTGGTCCTAACAAAAATTTGGTTGTGGAATAGGAGACTGGCCCACACTCATTTTAGGAATCTTTCAAAGTTAAGTAAAAGTGAACTAGTTAAAGAATAACCCAAATTAAGAAATTTAGAAAACAAAGTCTGTAATACTTGTCAAGAAGGAAAACAAACTAAATCTACACATAAACTAACTAATCAACATCGAACAAGTTCAATTCTTGAATTACTACATTTAAACTTGTTTGATACACATGGAACCAAATCATTAATGCAAGAAGAGTTGTCCCCAAGGCGTAGCATAGCTGGGGGTGCATGATTTCGTGGCCGAGAGATCCAGGGTTTGATTCTCGGGGTGTCATGACCTGGGGTTAGCGTCCCGACCATGTGCTTTCAACTGTGTACCTGTATTTATCTCCCTCCATATTCGTGGGACTGACTCTAGGGGGTCGCTGATGTGACGGTTCTACGTTAATGCAAGAAGAGCTACCTCAATTTGAAAAAAAAAAAAAAAGTATGGGACCTAGTACCTTCACCAAAAGATAAATATATCATAGATATTAAATGGGTTTTCGAAATAAATTAGATGACAAAGGAAATATTATAAGAAATAAAGCTCGCTTAGTAGCTAGAGAGTTTAGCCAAGTAGAGGTCTAGATTATGATGAAATCTATGCACCAGTAGTCATATTTGAATCTATTAGAATATTGTTAGCCTACGCAGAATATAAAGGATTCAGGCTATATCAAATGGGTGTTAAGTCTATATTCCTAAATGGTTTTATCAAAGAAGAAATGTGTGTATGTCAACCACCTAATTTTGAACACACAGAATAACCAAATCATGTATTTAAATTTTAAAAAATGCCTTATACGGTCTAAAATAAACTCCTAGGGTCTTCTAGTATGAAAGACTATCAACATACTTAATATCCAAATATTTTAAATAAGGACAAATTGATTCCACATTATTTGTCAAAAATTTTTGAAAATGATATTTTTTTTATAGCCTAAGTATTTATAGATGATATAGTATTTGGATCAACTAACACTGAATTTTAAAAAATATATATATAAGTCTAATGGAAAAATTTTTTTGAAATGAGTTTAAGTAGGAAAACTATCATTCTTTTTAGGCTTACAAATAAAACAAATTAAGGAAGGAAATTATGTCCATCAAAACAAATATACTAAATAATTAATCAAAAAAATGGAATGGAAAATGCTAAGAAAATAAAAACACATATGGAAATAAATAGTATGTTAGATAATGACCCAGAAGGAAAGCTATAGAACTAAAGTACTATAAAAGTGCAATAGAAAGGCTCACTTACATGGCTCACTGACATGTGGACTCCGATGTTGATCTTCTTTGCAATGGCTCACTGACATGGCTGAAATGATCCGAGCGCCTAGACTTGGTCTAGGCAACTGGACACGGTCAACTCTGAAGTTGATAGTTTTCTCTCCCGATCGCTTGGGTGATTCTCCTGCCGTCCAGAGTTGAGCTCGCTCAAACCCAACTCCGGCCTTCTCCTCTAGCAGTCTTCCTCCTCGTCTTCTCGTCCCATGGAAGGGTCGTGTGGGGCCTTCTCGTCCGCCAATGTTCTCTTTCGTAACTCCTCGTCCCTCAGATTCACCGAGTCTGTCGACTCACTCGTGTCATCCTTCTCACTCACTACATCTTCCGCTCAACTTCTTGTGTTCCTAATTCCCTGCACACTTAGACATAAGGGATCAAAACCGCAAAGTCTAACTTAACTCGATTGATCACATCAAAATTAATTTAAGGTACTTACAATCTCCCCCCCCCCCTTTTGATGTGCATAAAACTGGGTTATGTTAAAGTAAATCAAATAATAAAATAATGAAAACAAATAAATTTGCAATCATTACAAGTAATAAATGTGCAATACATACAATAATTCAATACCTCCACCTTAACTTAATCCCTAATTTTTCCCTTTTGATTACATAAAAAAAAATTATTAAAAAAATATGAAAAAATAGAAAAATATTGAGAAATTGTTCTAGGTTTAAACAGAGTAATAAGAACATATCTTTTTACCAAAATTATCTTTCAAAGATAGTAATTTTACCAATTAATTTTTTGTTTGTATAAAAAAAATTAAAAATTATTTTAAAGTTTTAAAAAATACTAAAAATTTTTAACATGGACAAACAGAAATAGTCGAATTAGGATAAAAAAAAATCACAACAAATATATTTTCATTGTGATCAGAATAACTATTTTTAGTAGAAATAATCATTTTCAAATTTAAATAATTAAAAATAGAATTTGTCATCTAAAAATCTTATTGATTTTTCTAAACATCCATAATATAACCGTTCAGTCGAAAAATCATATTTTTCAAAATTAATTTTTTTTTTAAAGTTAATTTTAAAATTATATTTTTTGATCAAAATTTATAAAAATTATATAATAGTAGAAAAAATTTTAAGTAATAGAAAATATAATTTATTATTACAGAAAGATTAAAATTTTCAAAAATCAATTTCTGAAATATTTTTAATTTTAAAATTTGTTTTCTTAAAAAGAAAAATTTTAAAAAATAATATAATAGTAAAAAATAATTAGAATTTTTCTATTAGTAGATAATATCTTCATTTTTCACATGAAATAAATAAAAAAATATGAATGGAAGGTTTGCAAAATAATTCGTTTTGCTAAAAATATAAAAATTAAGCCAAATTAAATTTGAGCATGCATATTAATTCAACATGCTAAGTATGATTTAGAAACCTAAAATAAATTCTTACGTACTGGATTTATCAAAAAAAAATTTGGAATATTATTTCTAGGCACTTTTGCAATTTGACTCATATAGTTTCTAATATATCAATCAAATCCTTTATAATTTCTAAAATTTAAAAATCGTGAGAAATTCGAGTTTGAACATGCAGAGTCCTTTTTCAACAATTCTATTTGTCTTTTTAGTTTTTCATTTTCATTCTTAAGTTTATCAAAATTTTCAACTAGGCATGCATAGTTTTTCTTTAAATCTAAATATTTTGACCTAGTTTACATAGAGATCTAGACAACATTTTTATACATTCATATAGTTGATCGGAAGGAAGGTTATGTACCTCACTTACCGTGTTAAACTCATAGGTAGATGCTCCCCCTTCATCATTGTTGCTCGCTTTCGAAGTGGCTTCATCATCTTCAGGTAGGTGTTAAGCTATTAGTTTTGTTCCCACAATCTTTTCGATCTCGGAGTCTTCTGAAGACAAATCAATATCCATCAAAGAGTCAGGTTCTACCTCTTTTGGTTCTTCTTAGAGTTCCAAGAACGTTTTCCAAAGTTCATTTGTACAATTGTAGTTGTCGATTTTTTCAAGTTCTTAACCAAGCAACACACTTAGAAGATGAAACTCGGCCTTACTATTTGTCATAAATTAGTCGCGCTACTTTTTAGTCCAACAATGCTCCTCATGTTCTTTTCCATCTTTTCTTTTTGGCACTTCAAAATCATATTTGATTGTTAATAAAATATTGAAATTGATTTTGAAAAATGCGTCCATGCATCATGAACTCCCCTCGAATACTGGTGGGTAGATGTTAGATCCGGTCATCTTTCTTTTGCTTTAGCTAGCGATTAGTCCTCCTAAAGTGGTTGGGATATGATACCAATAGTAAGTCCTAGTAGGCCTGATAGAGGGGGTTGAATATCCTGTAAGTTCGAAATTTGAATTTCTTGCTACCAAACTTAGCAAGGAAAATACATTAATTTTAAACAAATAAAAACATAAATAAAATAGAAAAGTGGCAGCATATTTTACTTGGTTTGCAACCGGGGAGGTTGCTAATCCAAGGCGATGTAAAGCTCACAAAAAGAATTCCTTCGTGAAGGTGGAGTAACCTCTTACAGTAATTAAGCACATCAGTAAAAAATAGAATTTCTAAACGGAAGTATAGAGTGTGTTATATATACTTCAAGCACCAAGGCTAAATTTATAGCTCACTTATCGCAACTAGCCATTTGCTGATGTGGCGCTTCCCGGGCACCTAGACTCGATCCACTCTACAATGGCTTTTTTTCCAATGGATCAAGACTTCCCGAGCGCCTGGAGTCAGTTGACATGGACTCTAGTGTTGATCTTCTTCACAACAGCTCGCTGACGTGGCTGAAATGATCTGAGCACTTGGATTCCAAACCCCAGGACATGGTTTATGCGCCTGGACATTGTCAACTCTGAAGTTGACCATTTTCTATTCTTGTAACTTGGGTGATTCTCTAATCGTCCAGAGTTGAGTTCACCTGAACCCAACTCTGACCTTCTCCTGAAGCAGTCTTCCTCCCTTGCTTCTCGTCACTCGGAAGCACCGCGCACATCCTTCTCATCCGCCGGTGTATTCTTCCACAGCTTCTCATCCCTCGGATGTACCGAGCCTATAAACTCGCTTCTCGTGTCATCCTTATCGCTTGCTGCTTCTTCCGCTCGACTTCTTGTATTCATAAGCCCTCACACACTTAGACACAAGTAAAGCTTCAAAGCCTAACTTAACTTGATTACTTATATTAAAACTAACCAGAGGTACTTACAAGACTATGCCTACTAAAAATTAGATAGAAAAAATACAAGTCATAACAGTTAATTTTTGGGACCATCACTAGTAAGCTGGTTTAGTAGAAAATAACATTGTGTTAAATTATCAACAATTGAAACAGAATATATAGCAATGGGTGAATATGTAGCACAACTCTTATGAATAATGCATACATTAAAATTTTTTAATTTAAACTATACAATGTCAAAACATTTATTAATAATATAAGTTTAATAAACTTAACAAAATATCGTGTGCATCATTCAAAAATAAAACATATAGAAGTTAAATATCACTTTATTTGGGATTATGTAGCCAAAGGAAATATTGTACTAAACTATATTGAGTCAAAATCAAGCTTGACTGACATATTTACTAAACCCCTACTTGAGGATAAATTCAACACTCTAGGAAGGCAACTGATTGAGTTGGAGACTCTTATCTAACTTGACCAACCGATTGAAGACTCCTATCTTATAGATGGTCAAACTTGAAAGCAAGTTGAACATTTAAAAAAAATTATTTTGATAATAAATTTGTGTTCTTCAGAATCTTACCTTTCAATTCCTATTAACATATATTTTGAAAATTTTGTTTTGCAACTTAATGTTAGTTCTTGAAAAAGTCACCTACTCGATCACCCGGGCAGGTTACTGGCGACCACAAATAATAACTTGAATAAAAATCTAATAGAATTAAACAACTCTGATAAAAATTAGTATACGGTCAACCGTATATCCCTCCGGTCAACAGTACATCCCTTATATAACCAACCTTGGACAGCCACCAACTTTGCATCCTAGAATCATATTCCACTTTTTTTATTTTGATTCAATTTCCAACCTAACCTCAATTCGTAGCTTAAGACTCTTCTTCTTTTTCAAATCATCATGCAAAGGTAATTTCTTGATTGCTTGACAATATTTATTCTATTCTTCATCTAACGTCTTCCTCATTTTTAGATGTCAATCAATTGTGATTTCAACCCATCCTTCCATTGATTCTAGATATCCTTCTGAGGATCTTAGGTTAAAATTTAAAAACAAAACACTTATATTCTTATGCCTTCTAAATATCTCAGTTAAAAATTGTTCTCAGATCATTGTCTAGACACCATTTATATCATATCTCACTATGGTTTATCCAAACTTATCTATTGTGATCAGAAAATCAATCTGACCTCTGTGCTAAATTTTATAATAATTTGACCAAGTTAGGCGAACTGAGCTATGCATCTAGAGTTGAAAGTCATAACATTACATTCACATCTGATCTTATTAGAAACCAATTTGAACTACGTCTATCTTCTACCATAATCAACTACTTCCCAGAAATGCGACTACCTCTTCCTAGTCCTTCGCCCACATCACTAAGTTTGATCTACTCATACTCCTTTGGTGGTATTCATAATCCTTTCCTCATGAACTTTCAATCTAGAAAACTTTGAGCCACCAACTATGTCTTAAACAAAGTTATCACTTCATGTGTTCTACCAGTTCACACATGAAGTCAAGCTACAATGCATCCATTACACTCTCTTTTATTGTACATCCTTAGACATAAATTGGATATTGACTTAAGCCTACACACATTCAACTCAATCATCTTTCACTCATCCACCGTTGTTATGTTGGTGTTGGAAGTACCAGCTAATCAAACTTATGTTTTGATATTTGGAAAAGGTTCAAAGTTAAGATGTGTTATGATCTAACAAGTGTAGCTGAGTGTGTAGAAAAGTTCTAAGTGATCTTAGGCAGAATGAAAGTCTAGTTAAGGCTAGGCAAAGAAGTCCTAGTGGACACTAGGCAGGTGAAAAGTCTCAATTGTGGCTAGGCAATGAAGTCCTGATCCATGGGACTCGGTAAAGTATTGGCAGGTCGAGGACATTGGGTAAAATCCTAGAGTTAAGGATACTAGGTGAAAGCCCTAAAGTCTCGGATGTTGAGCAAAAATCCAGATGGTCTGGAGGACCAATTTGGCAAAAGATAAACTCTCTTGAGAAGAGTATGTGAGGATGTGTTCTTCGCAGAAGGAACAGTAGGCGTTGCTCCGACTTAGAGTTTCAGTGAAACTTAAAGTCAAGATTGGATAGTCTATAGACTATCAAATATTATTTTGCTTTGCATATTACCTATTGTACTAACTCTATTTTACAGAAAGATAAAGGCGGGAAAAAGCAGTCTAGGCGCCCGGACTTCTGGGCTCCCGGAGGTGGTCCGAGTGCCTGGGATGGCACTGAGCTGGCAACCTCAGGAGCTAAGGTGGCTCACGCTGATTCACTAGCCTATGTCACAGTCCAAATGCCCAGACGGGTCTGAGCGCCCGAAGATAGATAAAATTTAACAGATTAAGTTTTGATGAGAGCATGCCATGTTATCCTAGTGGGGGCTCCCAGGGAGGAGTCTAGGCGCCCAGATGGGGCTATAAACGGAGGGTTCGACCAGTAACTTGGAGACAACAACCTGAATGACTTTCTCTCTTGTATGCTTCTCCAAAAATGACTATACGATGCTGAAACACTACTCCGACGACCAAACGCATGATTCTTCAAATTTATAGTTGTCGGTATACTTTAATTTATAGCTCTTTAAATATTGTAAATCTCTACTTATACTTATTCGAATTGATAGTGAATTGCCCAACGATAGCGATCGACGATCGCGGACCTTGGAGTAAAAGTCGTCACAGACTCCGAACCAAATAAAACAAATAGTGTTAATGATTGTTTATTTTCCTTTACTATTATTCCGTTGTGTATTCTATATTTTACAAAAATTTTGAAAAACTACGAGTATTATTCACCCCTCCCCCCTTCTAGTGCTTTCAATCCTACATGTTAATCATCAAGTCATACATTACTATCACATTCTGACCTGCATCTTTAGATCTTTAAGAGTTGAAATCAACAGAGGAAGCATTTAATATATAGATAATTTAACTTAGCCAAACTAATCCTTAGAGAAAACATTTTAGTTTGGAAGGATGACAGGCAAACATATTCAAAGGTTGATGAGATTCTAGCTGAACATGAGACAGAACAATTACCCACATCCTCAACACCACCATCATCCTCTGCACCCTCATTGTCCTTGACTTTAGAAGATCATATGACTGAAGTCAAGACAACTATCACTCATGGATTTTAACTTATGGAAAAGAGAATGGAAAAAATCACGGATATGTTAAGTGCTCAGCATATGAGTCAGCTAACCCCACCTGCTGATCAAACCAATTTATCATAGACTATTCTTTTTATTTTACAGTTATTTATATCATTTTTAGTTAAACATTAATTATTTAATTTTCTCTTATAACTTTGACTATTATTGAATTGTTGGTTTGATTTGACTTGATTATTGGTTTGCATCTTACTTCTTATTTTTCACTTAACTTTCCTTGGAATTTTTTCCTGATCTAATATGTCATCCTAAGTTATTATTTCTTATTTGAATTTTTAACCTATTTTTTTGATATATGAAAAGGCATAGAGATAAAAGAAAATATGAAAATCAAGAGAGTTTATCAACTTCCTATTTTAATCCCTTATCTAATTAAGGAGAGCAATAATTAAGGAGAATTATTTATTCAATTATTTTATTTATGTATGACTACACTAACTTTATCTTCTTCCATACGTTGAATATTACAAATTATTTTTTATTATTAATTTTAACTTAGTTTTTATATTAACAAAAAAAAAAAAGATTGTTGGTACTGGGTGCACAACATGTAATACAAGGTTTTGATATATGATTAAGATTAAAGTTAGGTTAGTTGTGATCTAACCAGTTGTGTCAAGTTTGCAGGTGCAGGATACTTAACAGGAGTTAAAGTCCTGGTAGTAAACCAGGCAGTGACTAAGTCCTAGTAGATCTAGGCATCTAAAATCCAAGTTGTAAAGTCGGCATGAGCTAAGTCTTAGTTGGGACCAAGCAATAAATTCCTATCTGGAGACTAGGTGAATCAAGTCTAAGTGAGTAAGGCTTAGCAGTCAAATTCCTAGCTAGAGCCTAGGTGAATCAAGTCCAAGTGATTAAGGTTTGGCAACAAATTTCTAGTTGGAAGCTAAGTGACTCAAATGCAAGTAATTAAGGCTTGGCAGACAAATTCATAGCTGGGTGATAGATGATTCAAGTCCAAGTGTGTGGAATCAGTTGAAGGGTGATTGCTTGGCATAAGTCCAAGTGTGAGGAATCGACTAAAGGCTGATTGCTTGGCAAAACTGAATTAGATGGGTCAAATCTGGTCAAGTAAGTGCGAGAAACATTACATTGTATATTATACTTCTTACATGTAACAACTGCAGAGAAGCATATCCAATAGTTCCAAGAAACCGAGTGGATCCCAGGGGCAACTAGCTGGTACTAACTCTCGATGAAGGGATTTTAAATGGTCAAGGTGACCGTATAGGGTCCAAGAGACCATACAGGGTCTAGACGACCAAAGTGTACAGGCGACTGGAGCAGCTTCATAGGAACTGTGAGATAACGTTATCAGCAATCCAAGCAAGGAGGTCAAGATGAAGTTTGACCCCACCTAGGCGACCAGAGGGTGTATGGGCGATCAAAGAGCTTTGTTAACGCTATCTTACGAATAGAAGTTGCGTCCATGTCAGCACCTACATAGGCGATTGGGAAGGCTTAAGGCAACCGAAGGAGTCTTATATAAGGAGTTTCGAGGGAGAACTTAAAAGTATCCCACCTACAAACAATTCACTCTTATTCTCGTGCTCTGAGTGCTCTTTCACCTTCTATGCTGTGACACACTGCAACTCGCACTTTTCTTCTATTCAACAACGCCTAGAGTAACATTTACATTTGCTTTAATGTTGCTTTATTTGTTTTCTTGCTTTTAAACATTTTAAATTCTTTTTCTATGAGGTTTCTTTAACTAGAAGAAATTGGATATAATAATCATATTTTATAATTGATGTGTGTCTAAACTTCTGTTTTGATTAATCAAATTGTATGCTTAAACTATTACTTAAATCTATTGCATGTTATTATTATTTTTGTATTACTTGATTGAATTAGTCTAAGTTTAATTTATTTTCATTGTACTTACTTTGATTAATTCAATTACTTTTACTTATTATCTGTTCATTTTTAAACTCGTAACGTTATTCACCCCCTCTAACGTCGATTTTGATCCTATAATTGTGTGACTCATAAAAAAATTATATAGGTTAATAAATATTTTAAATTTTTTCAAGAGTTATTAATTCAATGGCTAGTCACACCCATATACAAATATATTTGCTAATAATCACTCCAAATATCATAACATAAAGAAATATTAT
This sequence comes from Zingiber zerumbet, assembly GCA_037833815.1. Classification (NCBI taxonomy): domain Eukaryota; kingdom Viridiplantae; phylum Streptophyta; class Magnoliopsida; order Zingiberales; family Zingiberaceae; genus Zingiber; species Zingiber zerumbet. Next base: position 17,211,203 of record JBBMJZ010000126.1, read on the forward strand.
TATTTAATTTACTAAATTCTTCAACTAAAATTGTTTTCCCTTGCTTTTCTTATCCTTTTAATCGTACGAGTAAGTGTTGTTCAAGGAATACATTTAGTAGATGGATTAAGTAATTTTTGATAAAATCCATCTAAAGTGCATTTAAACTCAAAACTAAAAGAAAGATGTTTTACCAAAACAAATCTAGTTAATGATTCTTTTAATTTATTATCAAAATACATAAATAAACAAGAATTAGTACCTCCACTAGTCAAGAAAAATCTAAATAATTACGTTTGAGAATGTTTGATTCTATATTCTATCGATTGCTTTATTTTGACGTGTCATTTCAATGACCCATAGTCAACTCCCGTATGGAATTTGTAGAGACTTTGAAATGCTTATACTTTTCACATAATCCGAATGGAAAAGTGACATTCTTAAAATATTTAGTAAAAATAAATAATTTTAAAGGAGGAGCATCCTGAACCTTAAAAGTATTGCCATTGATACTTCCTTGTGTGCCTGGTTTCAAAAGTTGCTCAATCTCGTCATCAGTAAATTGAATATCGTGATCCTCATTTGGATTAACTATTTTCTTGTTCCTCTAAAACTGAGATGATAAACCTCCTCCTTTCATTATAATTGTAAAATTAAAGTTGAAAGCGTGCAAAATTGAAGTCAAAAGAGATTGAGATTTTGAAATTGAGAATGAGAGTAGAGAATATGGTGTGGAAATGATGTAATGAGTGTTAGTACTATCTTCTTTGGGTCAAGATTGACCAGGTTGACGAAGCATGGGTTGGTTCGAGCTTGAGTTTTCATGTTTAGACAATATGTGTGAATAGAAGTCAAGTAGGTCAAGGTTGACTGGAAACTTGACTAGTAAAATCCTAACTAGAAGTTAGGCAAACGAAAAGTCCTAACTGAAAGTTATGCAAATGAAAGTCCTAGTGGGGCTAGGCAAACCTAGTTGAGAACTAGGTTAAGTCCTGGGTTAGCTGGGAGCTAAACACTTGGCACGAGAGAAGTCATAGTTGGGAACTAAGCAAGGGAAAGTCCAAGTGAGTCAAGGAGGACCATACGTTGTCAAAGAAAATCTCTAACTAAGGTTAGACAGGATGAAAGTCTACTGAATGACTAGTCCTAACTGAGATTAGGCAAGAGACAAATCCAAGTGGGAGTAGGAGAACCGCACTTGGTGATTGGAAGTTTAATGGGAAGTTGGCAAAGAGAAAATCCAAGTGAGTCAAAAGTTGACCTAACACTTAGCACGAGATGAAAAATCCAAGTGGGTTAAGGGTTGATTGGACACTTGGTGGGGAAGTCTCAATAGGTTATGGTTGACCGGACGTTGGGCAAAGTAACTTTGGACTTAGATCAAACACGTTAAGGTTGGGCAATCGATTAAGGTAATTGATTATGAAGGTTCTTACGAGAACACAGAAAGGACTGGAATCGATTGACCAATCGATTGGGTTGTATCCAATCGATTAGGCTAATCGATTCGGCCTTTCTCTCAATCAAACAAAGGAGTTTAGAATTGATTAGGAAAAGTGCCTAATCGATTAAGGTCGGCTCGAATCAATTAGGTCAGTCACCTAATAGATTGGGAGATCTTTTTTCGCGAAGCATAGTATGCTGAATCGATTGGGAAGGTGCCCAATTGATTGAGTTGTTTGCGAAGAGGCTAAATCGATTCAGTGTTTGCCTAATCAAATGGTAAGAGTTCATATTGTTTGTTTTTAATTGGCACCAGATATTATTTTTTAATTGGCACCAAATATCCAGCTTGTGCAAGTATTATTTTTTGTAGCTGCTACTTGAAAGGATCTCCGACCACCTATGACAAAACTCTACTTTTACATTGTCGGTATACTTTAAATACTTGCATTTACTTTAAAAGGATAGTAACCTATTACTATCTTCTTTATCTTTTGTATAAGCTTTCCTCTTCTGAAAACTTTTCGGAAAGGAGAACATTAGTAAATTGTCTATCCAAATAATCGACCAAATCTTTTGTACTTTGTTTTTTTCACTGACTTTGGTTTGGAAAAAAAGATTTAAACGAACAATTTGTATCAAAGTCTCGACACTTTAAATAAACTTAATTGCTTTTCAAGCCTTTTAAAATCATTTTCTTTTCTTTAAACAGATTTTGAAATCCTTTCTTTCTTTTGCCATTTTTGGAGAGAAGTGAAGAGGAAGAAGAAAGATGGGAGTTATGCATCATTTAAAGGTTACAGAGCCAAATCAGGTTAACCTACGATGGCACGGGTACTCAAATTTTTTATAATTTATTTTAGCTTTTCTTCTATCCTATTTCAAACATAACTAATTGAACACCCTCTTCTCTCTTTTTCCTTTCCCTCCCATCCCACCATACACACTTACAACAGAGAAATTGGAGATTTTCAGGTACGTCTCACCTCGCAAGCAATCTGAACACCTGACGGCAATAAGTTGCAAGTGTCCAATATATCTCAACTTTGAAGAAGATACAACAGAGATGAAAATTGATACTGGACATAGATACTAATTTGAGTACTTTATGAATTAAAATGAAGAACCAACTTCAAGAAGTTTTGGCAACTAAAGGTGAACGGTAAGAATCATCCGTATGTCATGAAAAATTGGCCAGCTACATGAACAATTGAATGAAAGATCAAGCAACACAACATGAACATGTAGACTCTCTGGGCATGCTCCTGTAAACTCATCCGTCTAAATAGCTCCTGATCATTTTTTTTAATAGCAGGTCCCAACTTACAAGGACCAAACCCTGAAAACAAGAACAAAATCTTCAGTTTATGGAGAAAGAAGACTTGATATGATCGACCACATGGGGGAGGGATACTAAGTTGTCATCAACTGCCTGATTTACGCAGGACTCCAAGTCATTTGCAGCATCTGTTTTGAGTTTTTGGAACTTCGCCGCCTCAAACTTGTCTTGACAGACCATCAAAGACCGGTTCAACCTTTCCTGTATGGTAAGATATAAGCAACTAAAACAGAAATTCATTGTTATATAGGTGAAGGGCTATTAAAAATGACAATTTGGTCAAGGTAAAGAGTAATATTATGAAGGAACATATTATTTTGCATATTTGCGGTTTCAAATTTTAATTTTGCAATTATACTATCGGAGTAAAAGGTTATATCGCTCTCACCCAAGCGGCCCAATATAGCCGGCCCCATAGAAATCACGAGGGGCATTTAATAGGGTTGTAAATAAACCACGCGTTCGTGAACAAACATGGTGTTCGACTTGGTAAAAGCTTGTTTATATTCGTTCAATATACACAAGATTAATTAAACAAATTAGCTGAAACATCTCATAAAATTAAACAAATAAACTTGAACACATATGTATTTAACTCGTTAACATTCATGAACAATGTTCGTGGACTCTTTTCAATATGCAAAATAAACAATGAAATGAAATGAAATAAAATAAAATAAAATAAACAAATAAGTTTGAATTATCGAACTCAATAACCAATCAAACAATCAATCAAGCTCGAATTGAGAGCTCGATAACATCTAAATGAACCAAGCTCAAGTTAAGTTTCAAACAAGCTCAAGCTCATAAAAAATAAATCAAACCAAGCTTGAACAATCATTTCAAAAGCTTGGTTTATTTTAAGCTCAGTTTGGTTTGGTTACCTTATCAAACAAGCTTGAACACCCCAAAGCTCGGCTTGGCTCATCTCGGCTCGTCTCGTTTATCGCCCTAGGCATTTTGCCCTAGAACAACGGCCCTTCGCATGGGGAAGGTCAGGTGTCTAACGAGACATTTTACAGCCACTGAGACTTGACCCCAAGACCTATTGGAGCAAATATCCATGCAGATACTAACTGTGCAGTTATAATTATAAGAATCTGATTCAAATTGCATGATTCGATTTGATTTGAGTCAAATTAGTTTGAACCATATGGGTGAATCTTTAGTGTAAAGACTTGGTTGGATTGAAACAATTTAATACCAATGAATCGATTTTTAATCATGCGCTTAGCAACTAATCAAGATGTAGTTGGATAGATAATAAACAGTTCTGGACGATTAATTTAGAATAAAAAAAGATGATTCTTCTTCAACACTAAGCACAATCTTCAACCCTTTGCTAATCAAAAGCTGTTTTTTCAGCGACAGCTCATTAATTGCAGCCCATCCCACATCAAAGGCTACTTAATTAGAGGCAACTCGTCATCCTCACCCCTCATTGAATATCACAAGTGATCAGCTCGTCTAAAGATTTGGGGGCTTCTTTCTAGTGCATCTTCAACCAAAGGGCATCTCTCAATGTTCATCCTCAATAACCAATCATTGACCAAAGGATGTTGACATCAATGTCTACATACTTGAGTGTCCATAGTAATTGACGCTGACTAGAGCCTTTCGGCCCTTATCCTTAGCAACACTCGTCAATGTCTATATTCCTCCTCTGCATTCAAGCAGAAAACATCTCCACTCTATTCTGCTCAATCCTCATCTATTCCTAAGCCTATTCGACAAAAAAGATGCCCCTGTCCTCAACCCTCATGTTTAACAATAGATGTTAATGATTTGCTAACCTATTAAATCAAAAATGATAGAGACTTCTCTTTGTAGGTGATTATTATTGAGGAAGCCCTGAGAGAAAAGAGAAATTGATAGTTACCTAAATAAAGATGAAGCGGGTGATGGCAGTTTGAATAAAGAGGAAAGTGTGATAGAAATAGTAAATTTAAAATTTAAAATATCTTGAAGATATTAATCTAATATTATAATATTATAACCCTAAGACTTTTTAGTTATATAATATGACAAAAGGTGATTCACTCGCCCCCAACGCCCCACCAACCAGTCTATAGGCTAACACGGAGAAGGTAAATCACGGGTGGCTACTAACCATTAGTGTAGGTGGCCAAGCATGAGCGGGAGGCATGCTCGGATATGCCGAGTTTCGACCTCAAGACCTCATATGGCAACACCCCATGCTTTAACCACCACACCTCTTTAGTTATATAATACATCTT
>JBBMJZ010000126.1:17248830-17259637 GCA_037833815.1 Zingiber zerumbet
ACAATGCTTTTAAAGCGTTGTCTATTAGTTTTTTTCTTGTAGTGGATTCATATTATACCTTATCTTGAGTTAGCTTTGGCTAATCGCCCAAAACTTAGTACAACCTAAGTAGATAATGTTTACCAATTACATCATATATAACTCTTGTATAGTTAGGTGAACAAGACTATTTGTTCATTTTCCCCTCTTATGAAATCCATATTATAACTCATCTTGAGTTAGCTTTGGCTAATCACCCAAGACTAGTATAATTTGAATTACATTATATGGGATATGCCTATAAGTTCTCAATCCAATTGAGGTAACTTAATTAAGTCGCACCCAAAGTCCAATAGTTGGACATCACAATTATCCTATTACACTCTACCAAGATAAATCAAGTCACTTTGCTTGGGCAAAACCTGACTACAATTGATTGAGCTAGTAGTGAATATTAAATTTTGATAGGCATATGAAAAGGACCTAATTACGATTAAACTACATATGTATCACATACAATCATGGCATATCATGGAATGTGACATGATTATGGCCTTTGAAGGATCGAAAGATACGATAGAAGGGGTGAATATCGCACGTTAAAAGTTTTCTTTTAGTATCAACTCATAGAACAAATATCAAAGCGGCAGTAGAAAATGATACAAATATTCTAGTGGTTACTTGGTCCGAAGCATATGTCAACTCCTATTCCAAGATCCGTAATCCTTGATCGCACCATTGAGTAAATCACTATAATTCTTCTTTTTGAAGCCTACGGAAAGAAGCAATTCGTACAATGAAAAATATAAAATAGTAATAGCCTACTATCTTACTTGAAATTAAGTATAATGCAAGCTAAATAAAATTATACTAAAACGAATAAGAAGCGATGAAGATCGTCGTCACTTTATCGGAGCTTTAGCTTGCTTGAAGATGAGTAGCAGAGAAATAGCATGAACAAAGACTTTGCATAGAGATGAACAAAAAACTTGATTACCTGCCTCAGACCTTGAGCACCCCTTTTATAAGCATGGTTAGGTCTACCGAAAAGATGTTCGGTTGATTGATCCTTTTGGTCGATCGATCTCTCTATCGGTCGACTGAACCATCAGCTTTCCTTCTTCGTCCAAATCCGATCATGGTCTCATTAATAGCATTTATTGTTCAGTCGATTGATCAATTTATTCGGTCGACCGAATAATGTAGTTTCCCTATTCGCCGAGATACGCCATTAGTCTTAATTAATGTGGTAATCGTTCAGTCAACCAATCCATGAGTTTGATCGATCGATCAGCTTGACTTCCAAGTTTTCTTCAGCTCGATCTAATCTCTGCCATGTCATCACAGTTCATTCATTCAATTTGTTGGTTAAGTCGACCGATTAGATATTGATTGAACTCTACTTTAGTCTGATCTCCAGTCTGAGTCGAACTGGTTCGGTCAACCAATCCATGAGTTTGGTCGACTGATCAGGCCAGTTCCTGCAAAATAGAGTTATACAAAATATGATCCTGCAAAACAAATGTTAGCATAGTTATATGATGCATAAGTAGTAATTAACAATAGAACTATCTTAATCTCAATTTGAAAACTTTTTCGGTTTCTTCAGTTGGATCAGCGACCTAAGGTTTATTCCTTTTTGGAACACAACCTCATTGTCGCTCTTCTTCATTTGCTTACCTCAACCTACCTGCCAAACATTGGTCCTCTAGACCTGTTTGGACATTGTCGCATAACATCGAATTAGCACACCAGGACTTCCTCTCGATCTTCAGTCCTCCAGACCTATCAATCTTTTCTATCAAGTGTCGGGTCCTCTCGGCCCACTTGGGCTTCTGACTGGCTTCCACGATCTGCTAAGACTTTCCTAGTTGAGTAAACATCCTACACACTTAGTTAACTTATTAGATCACAACATGACTTAACTTAAACTTTTGACAATATCAAAAGTCAGGTTCGATTCTGGTGCACCCTACACCAACAATCTCCCTATTTTCGATGTTTAGCAACCAAAGTTCATAGTTAAGTTTATAAAATATGTAAAAATAAGTAAACAAGCATTTTTTTATTTAACTCTCCCCCTAAGTTTAACTTCTTCTTGTGAATTCACTATCTTTCCCTTTTGGCACACATTAAAAATAAGAAAAACATAAAAAAAAACAAAAACTATTCTAAGACTTAGTTAGACATAATTTTCTTGAAATTTTGAAACAAAGTTTTCCAAGCATAGCATTTAAAAATCTCAAGGAAAATGTGCGTAGTGACTTGAAAAATATTGTAAGATAAGGTTTGAAAAAGAAATTATTGAAAATAATTTTTGAAGTTCAAAGCATATGAATTCTAACCAAAAACCAAGTGCAGGATTTAGTTTGTAGAAAATATAGACTGTTTTGTAAAATGTTTTGTGAAAATATTGATTTAGATTTAACGTAAAATAAATTTTTAAAAGCACAACTATAAAAATTGTAAGTTAAAGTACTTGAAAATTCATATTAAAAAATATTGCATACGCCATATATTAGAGCAAACGCCATATAAGTATTAACTGTGTCAACCCGTAAAACGGTTGAATTGGAATCATGCTACATCTAAGAGTAGCAAAAAACTGATAACATCATGGCAAGCTTAGAATCATGATCAGCGATCAAAGTGTAACACTATATGGCATGATCTTGGATTAGATAAGCCTACTCAATCCCTGATGCCAATAGAGGGAAGCTCGCTGAGAAACGACTCTGGCAAAATTTGACTGCTTGTATAAAAAATTAATCTCCTGTTCGTGTTTTCAGCCTTTGCTTGTGCTCTGTGTAGGTTGGTAGATCTGTGTACCATGCAGTATCTTCTTAGTTCCCTTTATCTCAATGCTCTCTTGGCCCCAACAGAGATTATTTTGGTCTTGTAAGATCGTCTAATGGCCAAGAGCCACGTTCATCCTTCAAGATGACTGAAAGAGGCCATTGTTAGAAGCTCGTCCACTGCCTCCATCTTTTCCATCAAGATTGAGCTCTACCAGTTGAAGTTTTAGTAAACCAAAAGAGGATAATGATCAAGTCTAGGAGAACTACAAGGTAAACAATTTAGCATACGCCATAAAACATTAAGGAGAATTATCAACAAATCATACGGCGTAAAACTTAACTATATAGCATATGGTTTCCTCATTAAAAAAAATAAAACAACATCTCCCATGATTTCTTATTTAATATACTTTTTGCAAGAACAATAAAAATGATTGTACTAATGCAATCAATTATTGACAGTGTAAGTGTTTGATAAGGTGATATAAACACCAATCATGATATTTAAAATGATTTTTTTAAGGAAAAAAATCTATCACACAAGTTTACGAGTAGCAATTTGAAGGGGAAAAAAAACTGGGGCATCTGCGACAAGCCTTGAAACCAAAAACAACCATATAAAACCCCACAACATATCAATTGCACCATAAGCCTATATATTGGAGAAGATTCAACTGCCAGAAAACAAATGCAATGTCATCTTTTCTCCAATCTTCGACAAAACTGACAGTATCAACAGAATTTAGGATAAGTAGAGTGAATCCCACCTACCTACAACTATACGGGAAGAGAAAATAACAATTTCATCAGGTGCACAAATGTACATACATCTCACCGTTACTAAGAAACAAGAAAACTTACTTTTAAACGGAAGTCAGCAACAACAAACATATGGTTTAAGTTTCAACTGTGAACCTCACATGTTTTTTCTGCCTGGCTTGGGGTGGGGTAGCTTGGGATTTCACAGGCAGTATGTCAGACTGAATGAAGAAATGCCTGAAGTGGGTGAAGACATGTATCCACTGATCATGCTGCGGCTTTTCCTATTGTCTAACTGTGCATCAGGTAAAGGGAAGGTCAGTCTCAATATTTGAAGGTGAATGTCCCTCCAATTGTAAAGATAAATCTTCATATATAATCCCATTGTTGGTATGGAAACCTTTTCTGTTATATGAGATCCGAAGTGCATCAATTATTCGAACGCACGGTTTATCATGCGAAGTTATCAAGGATAGTTTCTGCTTGCCGATAACTCAATCAAATCCTTGCCTCTTCCTCCTACTTTCGTATTCATCAAACCAATAAAGAACATTGGCTTCAGGAAATATGCCTTTTCTCTTTGCATATCTATAAGCAGCGCTAGCATTTTTGTGATTAACAAAAACCACTTCTGCTGCACCTGTGTAAAAGAAAACCCTAGTTAGAGAACAGTCCAAGGGTCCAAATACTCCAAACTTTTTATCAAGCTCTTCTCTTGAAGGAAGATTGAAATTCTTTGGGAACTTCATGTGTAATGTCTTATGTTTTTCATTATATCTATCAGTCATGGAAGGCCTCCTCTCCTTTCTGCTAGAATGAAGATTGAAATTCTTTAGGAACTTCATGTGTAAAGGCATATGTTTCTCATTATATCTTTCAGTAGTAGGCATCCTCTCATTTCTGCTAGAGTGTGGTATGTCTCTTACCAAAGGACATGCATAAAATCTCGTCAAATCAACTAGATCAAAAGAGATAGAGAGATGATGTTTCTTTTTCTGATGCAATTTAGGCAAATTTACATGCTTTGACAAATATCTCCTTCCACAAATGATCCTATTATCTTTTATCTCTATTCTACCAGAATCAGTTGACAAATCTGAAGAAAAAACATCATCTTCAGCCTCTGCTTTCATGAGAGTTTTTCCAGTTACAGAATTTTCCAAAATATTTTCCTTGCCATTATGAGAAGTGGAAGCGTTAGCTTTGTTGACGGATTTTGTTGCAGCTTCAGTTTGTGGTTCCAAGATTTTGTGCAACTTAAATGTATTTTCTGACAACAAAGGATGATCAAGCTTCCTTTTCTTAAGGAAATTTTGCCAAGAAATTCTCTGCAAAGGAACTAAGCTGCAGCTTACTTTTGGAATGTGATCAGGATTTACAATCTGAGCAACCTCGGATGAAGAGTGTAATTTAAAACTGTTCTTGACAATTTTACTTAAAAAATGTAAGTCATGAGAATGGGAATATTTGCCAACTAACTGTCTACCTACCCATGGTGCAATCTGAAGCAAAGAATCATTATGCAAAGACACTGTTTCTGCATCAGAGCCCATGTCTTTATGCTCTAAGTTAGAGTAGATGCTATCGAAATGTTTGACAGCTTGAGGTACAATCAGAAGTGGAGAGTTTTCATTTGAAGAGATTTCTGCAGCTGATCCCAAATCTTCATGTACAAAGTTAGAATTTAAATCATCTGAATCCTTGACAACCAACTGCCTTCCAACCCATGGTACAATCTTTAGTTTAGATTTTGCATCTGAAGCCACTGTCTCTACAGCAGAGTCCACATTTATATTGTCTATCTTAAAGTTTATATGATTTGAATATTCAAAATTTTCCATATCAAAGCTGTCAATTAAAATTAGAGGATGGGCAACATTTTCCCCTGATAGGTAATTTCTATGAGCACCCGCAAAATATACAGAATTCTCAAACAAAATAGTATCGGTGACGTTGGAATTAGTATCGCTGTGGACAATCTGAATAACATCACTTGAAGAAATGTCCTTTTTGTCTGTTCTCTCCTGTAGTGATATCTCAGAAGAGGAGGCTTGAATATCAGGATTGTCGTTCATGTTAATGCTCCTCCCAGTTGATCCTCCACAGCCACCTAGTATTTCTAAATTGTTAGCCATCAAAGATTCATCTATCTCCAGGAGACTGAAATCCTCTCTATTAACAGGACATATCCCCTTGCACCCTTGAACTTGCTCATCATCAACAACTACATCTGAAGGGGAGGTATACATCTCCGGATTTTCATTCATATTAATGTCTCCCCAAGTTGATGCTTGACAAGCATCTATTATTTCTTGTTTGTTAGCCATCAGAGATTCGTCCATCTCCAGGAGAATGACATCCTCTCTATTGACAGTGCATATCTCCCTGTACGCCTGAACTTGCTGAACCACTGCTACATTCAGAGAGGAGGTTTGTATCCCCAAAGAGGAGGTTCGCATCTCAAGATTTCCATTCATATTAATGTTTCTCCAAGTTGAACTTCCACGTCCAGCTATTATTTCTAGGTTGTTACCCATCAGATAGTTGAATTCTTCATCAATCTCCAGGAGACTGAAATCCTCTCTATTAACAGTACATATCCCCTTGCACCCTTGAACTTGCTCATGAACTACAACTACATATGATGGGGAGGTAAGCATCTCCGGATTTTCATCCATATTAATGTTTCCCCAAGTTGATGCTTGACAGCCATCAACTATTTCTTGTTTGTTTGCCATCAGAGATTCGTCCATCTCCAGAAGACTGAAATCCTCTCTATTGACAGTACATTTCTCCCTGTATGCCTGAACTTGCTCAACTACTGCTACATCCAAAGAGGAGGTTTGTATCTCCAAAGAGGAGGTTTGCATCTCAAGATTTCCATTCATATTATTGTTTCTCCAAGTTGAACTTCCACATCCAGCTATTATTTCTAGGTTGTTAGCCATCAGATATTTGAATTCTTCATCCATCTCCAAGAGACTGAAATCCCCTCTATTGACAGTACATATACCCCTAAATTTGCTCATCAACTACCACATCTTTTTGTTTGTCAAATGGAAAACGATCTTCTCGTTCTGTCCACATTCCAGATGATGAATCAAACATTTCGTGCTGATCATCTGTTTTTTTGGATAGCATGAAGTGCATCAGCAATAGGCCTTTCTAATTTAACCTAAAGAAACTGTATATCAGAGATAAACAAAGAGAATAAATTTTGGGATTGTAGCTGTCCTCCATTGTGCTGCTAGATGAAAATACTAGAATTAACTTATTTATGGTATATAATGCCTAATGGCAGGGAACAATATTGCACCACTCAGCACAATATCTTTTATGCAAACTAACCACAAAATCACTTGATACCATTTAACTTTGGAAATAAGTACAAGGTAACACACCCAAACATAAAATCTCAAACCTCAAAGATTTCAATATTGATATTGATAAAGATGCCTAAAGAGTATAGTTAAAGACAACACTAGCTTAATTCAGTTTGTAATTGTTGCCGATAAACTCAGGTCTACTTTTGCTTCATATCTTACAGATGTGACCTCTTTATTTTCCTTGAATATTGGTACATACAAATATTTAAGAATTTTCTATACAAGACTAGTTCATGTTCTGTGTCAAAATTTTCTAACCTAATATAATGCATATAACATATGTAATTAATTCAAGGATAATTAAAAAAATTCTTTTCAAGTTTGTTTTTATCATGCTTTTAGGGCTCACATATGTTAGGCACAATGTTTTGATTACAATAATAGTCCTCTAAATTCTAAAAATATTAATATGGTGCGTATAAGGTTTTGTAACACTTGTATCAAGTTTTATATCACCTATATTGATCTAAATATTGTTTGTGTTGGATCTCATACTTTTTCCATTTGTTCTCTGACCATCTTACCCAACAAGTAATCTTGCGGAGATTAGGAGCTTAGTAGTTAGTCTAAGATCACTAACATCTAATTAGGTCTTATACTTAAGTTCAATTTGCAACTTTATATTTGTTTTCTCACCACTTTTTTCACATGATATAGTAATCACCTGGCAATGAATTTGGACATGGTAGGTATAAGAACCCTCAAGAATAAGTTATATCACAGATTGGCGAAAGCTAAGATGTATTGAATTGGTTTGGGGGAAAAAAAAAGAGGAAAGCATATGCTAAAAATAAATGTTAGTGATGGTTCCACATACAGTCATTTAGTTTAGCAGCAGATGATTCTTCATTGATTGGAAACTATTAAAGGCATGTGTGTTTCTTAATATCTTTGCTAAAGCCTATTCCTGTGCCTTCCAAGTCATATAGTTAACAGCTGGTTCAATTTAAAAACCAGTTAAACTTTGTCAGTTTCTCCAGTGAACATATGGACTACATGTATTTGATATTTACGGTATAGACAACAACAAGAGTGCTTGCTATTTATACAAAATAGTTTCAACAGACTTCTATAAGTACATTTGGTCATTTGATTAACTAGTTGTAATTCAAATGATGGCAAGTATGGGAGATACTGAATATGTATCAAAATGTGATCAACATGGGAATTACATTTTAGTGAAAAAGCAAAAGCAATGGAGGCAAGTCAAATTCAATCAATAAATTTACATTTTAGTGAAAAATCAAAAGAGCACCCTTTTTATTGGAATTGTCAAAAAGTGTCTTTTTCATTTATTATCAAAACAAATGATGGCAGTACATTTTTGCTTTCGGCACTTTTGTAACAGCTACGAAATCATAACTACTACAACATAAATACTTCAATTATAATCAACACAAATAATACTACGTTGTAGCCAGTATAATTCATAGCTATTATAATATGGACACTTCATCTTTGATCAACATCAATCAATATTTATGATTTAGCAGCTATGAATCATGACTGCTACAACATAGACAGTTTATTTTAAATCAGTAGTGGTTAGCATTATATTGAAACAACTACGGGATCATAGTTGTTACACAATTGTAGTACACAGTTATAGCAGTTACGAGATCATAGCTGCTACAACTATATAGCAATTATGATCTCATAACTACTACAACATCATCAAAAATAAAGATATTTTTGGAAACAAAAAAATGGTTAAAGCAGAATGAGACACTGTATTGATAATAAATAAAAAAGGGATATTCTTTTGATGATTCAAATAAAAAAGACACCCTTTTACCTATTGTCCACATATCCAAAACAAATAATAAATCTTTTTCCTAGTACCTTCTGATGCATCATTGACAAAGCTATCACTTTTTGACTCATCACTAGGAAAGCTATCGTTAAGTTCTATAATTCGGTGGTACTTGGGCAAACAGAAATATATAGCCTAAAACCATTGAGATATGAAAGTACATCGGAATCATTGCTAGTGTGACCTTCATTAGTGGACCAATAAACAACTATATTTTTAACAAAATCCAGCAAATCAGCAGAGCAAATATGTTTGTCTGCTTTGCAACTCTAACCGATTGAAAGATGCTGCCGGTACATAGAAATGTGCACTGACATTCTCCAAGCATTGACAATTTCTCCTTAGTTGGCCCAGGCTAAAACCACCATATCAAGCCAAACCTCAACGTCTTTGTCGGGTCAAACTTTCTCCTTGATTCAGCGATCTAATATTCTGAATATGCACAATCTATCATGATGAATTTCAAGCATGAACACATCAAACTTAAAGCAATTAAATGTTGATGCTAGAAGCATTAGCTCATCAAATCTGTATTTTGATATTGGCAAAGGTTCAAAGTTAAAGGTTATTGTGATCTAACGAGCTTAACTAAGCGTCTAAGAAAGTCCTAGTTGAGGCTAAGCAAAGAAGTCCTGGTCAATTGGATTGGGCAAAGAAGTCTTGGACTAGACAGAAGTTTTGGTAGATCGAGGACATCAAGCAGAAGTCTTGGGGTCACATGCACCAGGCATATGTCTAGGCGGATCGAAAATCGGACATCTAGCAGAAAGTCCCAAAGGTCAAAATCGAATGCTGAGCAAAAGTCCTAATAAGTCAAGAGGACCGGATGTTTAGCAAAAGATAAATTCTCCTGAGAGTAGTAGGTGAAAACGTGTTCCCCGTTGAGGGAACAGTAGGCATCGGTCCCGCTTAGGGTTTCAGCGAAATCCAAAAGTCAGAACCGAGCAGTCTCGAGGCTATCTAAAATATTTTTATAATTATATTATATCTGTTGTGCTAACTCAGTGATGCAGTAAATCAAAGCTGAGGTTAAGGCATTCTAGGTGTCCGGAAAGGATCCGAACGCCCGAAATGGCCCAACTCTAATCACACAAGCAGCTAAGTTGGCACACCCTGGTTAGCTAGCACACATCAGATTTTAGGCGCCTGGAAGGGATACAAGCGCCAGAGAATGGATAGAGGCGACTCAAATAGTGGTTTACTGAGGTACAGCCACGTCAGCAACCCAGGCGCCCGAAAGAGATTTAGACACCCAAAGGTGGATAAACTCTGACGAAGACGGATCAAATCTGGTCAACCCCAGGCACCCGAAAGGGATCCAGGCACCCGGAATGCCCTATAAAAGAAGGCTTTAACCAGCAGCTCAAAACAACATTTTTCTACAACTTTCGTATTTGCATGCTCCTCTGAAAAGTTCTTTACAACGTTGAAACGCTGCTCCGACAACCAATGCTCAAGTTTCTACTCTACTATGTTGTCGATATAATTTTCTTTATTGTTTATTACCTTGTATTCAGTTAAGTTGTATACTCTTCGAGTTATTAGTGGAGTGTCCATCAAAAGCACTCAACGGGTGCAAGCCTTGGACTAGTAGTTATCGAGCGGTGAACCAAGTAAAAATAAAGCTTGTTAGCATTGTGTTTATTTCCTTTTCTTTTCCGCTGTGTTATCTCTCGAAGTTTTTTGAAAAAGTGAAAAAACGACGAGCGTTATTCACCCCCTCTAGCGTTTTCTCCGATCCTACAATTGGTATGAGAGCGGGGTCAGGGTCGCTCTGAATTAGTGCAACCATCTTTTTGGGCATATTTTTTCTTGTTTTTATTTTTTTATTTTTTTGTTAATCTGAATCGATGCAATCACCCCTTCTGATAAATTCTCTTTATCGCTCGTGGTTTTTCATTTCTCGAAGCTGGTGTAACTCTATTCGAGTGTAATTTGTTTTTCGCATTATTATTCTCCCGCACTACTAATCCAAGACCTAGTCTTGGTATTCTATTGTCATTTTTGTTTTTGCAAGAGTTATTCGAAATATTACAGTGACCACCTCAAAACTCAAGTGGAGATGTGGATCG
>JBBMJZ010000126.1:17274693-17285557 GCA_037833815.1 Zingiber zerumbet
TTTTCTGTTTATTCTTTTCTGCTGCATACTCTAGAAGTTTTACGAAAAGTGAAATAGCGACGCATACTATTCATGCCCTCAAACGCTTTCTCCAATCCTATAATTAATATAAGAGCGGGGGCGCTGTGAATTAGTGCAACCATAATTCAAGCATTTTTTTTGTTTCTTTTGTTTTTTGTAATTAATAAGAATCAGTTCAATCACCCTTTTTGATAATTTTTTTTGCTCGTAATTTTTTGGTTCTCGAAGCTGGTGCAACACCACTTGAGTAAAAAAATTTTATTATTTTTTTCCCACTATTAATCCAAGAACTAATCTTAGTGCATTCCATTCTCATTTTTTTTTGTGTTAAACTTATTTTAAATTGCCCATCAAAAAGGCTACAGTACCACTCATCCACCTCTCTTCTCCGCCGAGGACTTCAGCTATTGGAAGGATCGGATGAAGTACCACCTCAAAATTCAAATTAAGATATCAAAGTGATCCAAATTTAATTTACACTTCCGATCCCACTGAAAATGGAGTATCCATCCCCTGCAACAAATGAGAAGCACTAAAGAAGATTGAAGTCGATGCTAAGGCAACTCAAACCCTACAATACAGCCTAACTAAAGAGGAGTTGAACTGAGTTAGACCATTCAAAAATACCAAAACACTATGGAACAAACTGATAGAGCTACACGAAGGCACTTTTGACACCAAAGTAAGTAAGCGCGATTTAATGCTTAATAAATTATATAACATAAAAATGTAGAGAATCAACAAATAAGCTCCATGCTCTCATCCAAGATCTCCTTAATAATCTTCACGTAATCGGTTAGTAAGTGGAAAATCATGACATAATCAAGTATAGACTAAACATTTTTCTGAGGAATACTTTGTGGACATCTATGGTAGTTGTTTACAAAGTTTTCAAGGATCTTTCTTCTCTTAGGTTAGATGAATTATTTTTTAAATTCAAATTGCAAGAACAAATTAATGCACGACTTGTCGAGAAAGGGATGACTTTGCTTGTAGGGAAAATCAAGACGAATGCGCCAAAACACAAGTTACGACTCAAGCCTGAATTTGAAGTCAAGCAGATTCCGAAGACAACGAAGAAATCACCGTCGAACTACTTAACCTAGTTTGGAAATTATACAAGAGGAAGAAAGACTTCTCCAAACTCAAAATTAAGAAGGTGATCCAATTGAAGGGCACTCAATCAACATTGAGCCAGACTCCGAAGAGCAAGTTTGAGGTAATGTGCTACGGATGCAACCAAAAAGGACACTTCAAGTCTGAGTATCCAAATCTGAAAGAAGCCAAGAAGCACAGAAGAAAGAAGGCGCTGCAAGCAATGTGGGACGAATTTATGTTAGAAGACTCAGACAAAGAAGAACAAGCTCAAGTAAGTTTCCTCACACTACCAACATGAGAGCAAGTAATCAACACTGTGTCTGAGACCGAATCAGATGCTAAGTCCGAGAGAAGCTACGAATCCATATTCATTTCCGAAGGACCAATATCATTGAAAGTACTGCTTTAGTAGATAAGTTATATAACTTAATTTTATATTTAACTCGTAAGTTAGCTAAGTTCAATGTCTGGGTCAAGTTACTCCAAAAGGGGGTAAAAGCCCTTAAGAAAGAGACTTACCCAAGTCCATTGACTGAACCAGTTCAAAGTGAAACTTTAACTCAAGTCCAACAACTTGAGGAAGAAAATTCCACTTTGAAAGATCGTCAAAGAACTTGGAAATTCATTAGAACAGTTCACTGCGGGTTCCAAGTATCTTGATATGATACTTGAAAAACAAAGAGTTGTATACAATCAATCTTAACTAAGATACAAGGCTAATACATGATTTAAATATTACTTGTCAATTTTAAATCGAAATAGAAACCTAGTACAAGCATGGATCCCTAAAATAAGCTTGGTTAATCAAGTTGGACCAAACCACTACTGGATACCCAAGAGTCAAATTCATTATCTAAATAGACCTTATCAAGGTTATCATCCAGGAGGAGCCAATAGGAAGACTTTCTTTTCTTAATATGCATGTTTGATTGGTTTACTGTTTTATCTTGCATGTCTAGTTAAATTAATGCTTAAATTAGAATGATTAAATAAATACTTAGGTTTAATTGAGACTTACCCAACCTAGTATCAGAGTGGGGTGAGTTGACATTACGTTAGGAATGCTTAGTCTAAGAGTCAAGTAAGATAAGGCGAACCCTATTTAGTCGACTTAGCTAAGTGGAATTAACTGAAGCTACCTCGTCACATCCTAGACAAGTTAGACTAGAGTTTTTAAAGAAGAAAGTTAAGTGTATAATTTCTTAAAATACTTTATCTAGAAGTGGTTGTTGCTCCACTACCCAAGAAGACCCTTGTGTCTTGCTATAATCTGAAAGCTAATTTTTGAAATGTGCACTTCACTGACCAATTGTTAATCCTGAATCTAATTCAAATATCAATTAATCCTTAGATTTTAAATTAAATCAATAAAGATAAAATTAATAACCATGCCACAAAAAATATAAAATTCCCTGTGTGAAAATCTAAAAAATGATGAGATGTACTCAAATTAAATTGAATATTAAATTAATCAAACTTAAACTAATTAATCAAACTTACTCAAATTAATTAAACTTAAACTAATTAGTCAAACTTACTCAAATTAATCAAACTCAAATTTTACAAACTTAAATTAATTAAACATAAATCGATTAATTAAATTAATTAAACTTAAATCAAACTTAAATTAATAAATCTTAATTCCATTAATAAATCTTAATTCCATTAATTAAATTAATCAAACTTAAATTAATAAAACTTAAATCAATTAATTAAATTAAAAAATCTAATTAATTAAATTAAAATTAACTTAATTAAAATTTAATAATTTTAAAATAATTTAAACTAAATCAATTTAACTTGCTCAATCAATTTAAAATAATTAATTTAGATGAATTAATTTACTTACCTAAGTTTATCTAACAAATTTTAACTTTCTTAATTAAATCTAACATAATTAAAATAATTTAACTTAACTTAATTAAATCAACCATAAATTCCCATCTTACCAATAACCCATAGGACTAACATATTTGATAACTTAAATTGTATGAGAATGGCTAGGAAAAATCAATCAATCTATCATGGATCCAAATTAAAGTTCTTTATGTATATGAGCATAAATATTTGGACCAATAGATGTTGGACAGTAGATGCTCCAGACAAATAACTGAAGACAAAATAAAGTTTACCAAATTAAAATTCAAGAACTTAGGATAAGTTACATTTAACAACAATGAAAAATTTAAGGTAATTGAAACGTGTAACATTGAGTTAAGTTTTAATTTTATTATTCGCAAAAATATTGCTAGCAGATAAATTTGAATTCAATTTACTTAGTATTAGCCAATTATGTAACTCTGGATACTTAGTGACATTTTCTAACTCAGAATGCCTAATTCAATATTAAAATTACTAAAATAACACTTAAAGGAATTAGGAAAAATAATATCTACACAATAAATTTACTAAGCTCCTTACTTAAGTGTCTATTAACACAATAAGAGGAAATTAAGTTGTGGCATAGAAAGCTGAGCATCACTCATTTAAATCTCATCTTAAAGATGAGTTAAAATGAATTAGTTAGCAGTTTATCTAAATTAAAGAATTTACAAAATACAATATGTAATGTTTTATCAATAAGAAAAACAGACCAAATCAACTCATAAACTAATTAATTTAAATCAAACTAATTCAATACTCGAACTCCTGTACTTAGACCTATTTAATTTCACAGGGCTAAGTCACTAAGCAAAAACCAATATTGTTTAGCAATAATTAACGATTACTCAAGATTTACTTGGGTAAAATTTTTAAAAACTAAAAATGAAACCTTTGAAAAAATTAACACTTTATACAAATTAATCGAAAATGAAAAAGATGTTAAAATTAAAAGGATAAAAAGTGATCATGGAGGAGAATTCAAAATTATAGGTTTAATGAATTTTGTTAAACTAATGGGTATCACCATGAATTTTCATGCCCTAGAACTCCACAACAAAAATAGAATAGTAGAAAGAAAAAAATAGGACGTTACAAGGAGCTAGAACCATATTTAATTAATATAATCTAAGTATTCGACTAATCAATTCTAGGTCGAGATAATTAGTACTGCTTGTTGTATTTAAAATATAATTTTAATTAATAAATTATATAATAAAACTTTTTATGAAATCTATTACAATAAATTACCTAACTTGAATTACTTAAGGGTATTTGAGTGCAAAATACACATATTGAATACTAAAGATTACTTAGGAAAATTTTAATCTAAGTCAATAAGTGGCATCTTTTTAGGGTACTTAACAACTAATAGGGCACATAGAGTCTATAACAAGCATACCCTAAAAGTTTAAGAAATAATTGATATTATATTTGATGAAAGCAACCATAATCAGTCTAATCTAATTAATTCAAATAATAAACAATTTAGAAATCTAGATGATGATGAACCTAGACCTGAACCTAGCATGAACCATCTAAATGAACCAACTATTGATCCTAATATAGGAATATCTAGAATAAGATTCAATCACTCAGTTGACTAATTTTTGAGTGATCCAACTATATGAGTCAGAACTCAATCATTATATAGAAACCTAAGTCAAATAACCCTAATATCCAAGATTGAACCCAAAACAATAAAAGAAGCCTTACCTAACCCTAATTGAATCATAGCAATGCAAGAAAAACTAGTCCAATTTGAAAGAAACAAAGTGTAAGACTCAGTACCTAAGCCTAACAATAAGTCAATTATTGACATGAAATGGGTTTGTATGAACAAATTAGATGATAAAGGAGAAATAGTTAGGAATAAAATTTGACTAGTAGCTAAAAGATTTAGCCAAGTTGAAGGACTTGATCATGATAAAATCTATGCACAAGTAGCTAGACTTGAGTCTATTAAAATGTTGCTAGCCTATGCAGTTACATAAAAGTTTTAATTTATACCAAATGAATGTAAAACCTGTATTTTTTAATTGATTCATTAAGGAAGAAGTCTATATAAGAAAACCTCATAGATTTAAGGATCTAGATCACCCAAATCTTGTCTTTAAACTAAAAAAAGGCCTTGTACGATTTAAAACAAGCACCAAAAATTGTATGAAATGCTATCAACTACCTAATTTCTAAAGAATTATACCAAGAACAAATTAACTCTACCTTATTTGTTAAATTCTTAGAAAAAGATATATTTATAGCTTAAGTATACATAGATGATATACTTTTTTGTTCAACCAATATAAGATTTTTAAAAGAATTTATCAAGTTAATGGAAAATCAATTTGAAATAAGCCTAGTAGGTGAATTTAACTTCTTCTTAGGCTTACAAATAAAACAAATCAAGGAAGATAATTATGTTTTCCAAAACAAATATGCTAAGGAATTAATTAAGAAATTTGGAATGAAAAATTCTAAAGAAATTAATACACCAATGACAACAAATATAAAAATTGACAATGATCCAACAAGAAAACAGTTGACTTCAAACATTTAGGAGTGTAATAAGAAGTCTGCTTACTTAATTATAAGTAGACCTGATATTTTTGTTTGTAGTAGGTATGTGTATTGGGTATCAAACATGTGCAAAAGAATCACATCTAAGTGTTATGAAAAGAATACTTAGGTATAATAAAGACACAATAAATGTTGAAATTTAGTGCCCTAAAACCTTCAGTTTTAACCTAATAGGATGTTCTGACTCAGATTATACTGAGTGTAAACTAGATAGAAAAATTATAAGTGATAGTTGTCACTTATTAGGTCAAAACATAGTCAACTGGTATAATAGAAAGTAACACTGTATTGCATTATCCAATACTAAAGTTGAATATATAGCTATGAGGGAATGTGTATCTTAACTACTATGGATGATGCATATACTTAAAGACTTTTAACTAAATTATACCAACACTAAAGTATTAATTGATAATATTAGTTCCATTAATTTAATAAAAAAATCTAATACAACACCCAAGAACTAAACGCATTGAAGTAAAACACCACTTTGTAAGAGATCATATGGCCAAGAGTAATATTGTACTTAACTATGTTGAGTTCAAATTTAATCTAGTAGACATTTTCACTAAACTCTTACCTGAAGTTGAGTTTAGCACAATCAAAAGACAATTAGGAATGTGCTTAGTAAAATAGGATATTGTATGCCTTTCAAAACTTACGTATTTTTCAAACTTTTTTTTAAATGAAAACCTTATTTCAAAACTATCTTTAAAATTCTAAGTATAAATTTTTTTAGTGTGTTTAAAAATAAATTAGACTTAGTCTAGATTTCTCCCTAGAAAGCATGAACCAATAGATTTAGATAGTCAACATCTCACAAGCACATTAGGATTATCTTGCTTGTGTATTAAGAACACTAAGAATGATGTTAGATGCTTAGGACAAAGCATGAATTATTGATAAGTGTATCATCATAAATCTTGGTTAAAAATACCAACTGAAATTGATCAAATTAAATAATCCTTCATAATAAATAACTAGCTAAACATTTTTATTTAACTTTACTAACAAAGTGAAAACTACTATTTTTGGTAGTCAGCTAGTAGCTAAAGGTTAGATATTTCTTTAAAAAAATAGATGAATTGTTTTCGCATATTATTTTCCAAAAATTACTAAAAAAAAATTTCATCATGCTTTGGCTATAAGGAAATTATTATTTAATTACTAACTTAGATAATAGGGTCATCTTGATTAATTATTTTCTTGCTTAAGTTTTTTCATCTTGAATTTTCCTTTGGTAAATTTATTGGTGCAATTTTCCTTGGTCAAGGTTGACCAGGTTGACTAAGCTTGAATTGCCTCAAGCTTGAGTCGTAATGTGCGAGTTTCAGTGTTTGATAATATATGAAGATTATTTTGATAATGTATATAGATTATAGGAGCAATCGCCAGTTTGGGAAGATTGGTCAAAGTTTGACTAGTTTAATGTGAATAAAAGTCAAGCAAGTTAAGGTTAATCGGATACTTGACTAGAAAAGTCCTAACTAAAGGTTAGGCAAGAGTAAGTCCAATAGGATGGTTGGCAGAAGAAGAAGAGTCGAGTAGGTCAAGGTTGACCGGATACTTGACTAGAAAGTCCTAGTAAGTGAAGCTAGATAAATGAAAAATCTCGGTGAGTGAAGTCAGGTGAAAATTCTAGTGAGTGAAGCTAGATAGTTGAGAAAATCCCGGTGAGTAAAGCCAGGTGAAAGCCCTAGTGAGTGAAGCTAGGCAGTTGGGAAAATCTTGGTGAGTAAAGTCAGGTGAAAAACCCTAGTGAGTAAAACCAGGTATGAGGAAAATCTAAGTGGGTCAAGGAGGACTGCACTTAATGATAAGGAGTCCAATGAGAAGTTGGCAAAGAGAAAGTCCAAATGGATCAAAGGTTGACCGAACACTTGGCAGTCATAAGTCCAATAGGGAGTTGACATAGAACTAGGAAGTTCAGACGTAGTAAACTTCCGAAAACCATAACTTTTGACTCGGATATTGAAATGAGGTGATCTCAAATGCAAAACAAAGCTCGTTTAGAGCTCTACACATTTTGCTACTTGCCAATTGATTGGCCAATGGTCAATCAATCAGCCAATCAATTGGTTGATGAAGAAATAGGGCAAAATATCTTGATCGATTGGGTAATCGATCAAGATCTTTCCCAATCGATTGGGAGAGTTTGGATGCAAACAGTGAGGTTCTTAATCGATTGGGTGATCAATTAAAGCTGTCAATCGATCAGGTGATCGATTGAGAGCGTTTCTTCACAACAAATAGTGAGTTTCCCAATAGATTAGTCAATCGATTGGGAGAAGATTTCTGCGAAGCACAGTGAGAGCTTAGAGGCTCTTTGAATCGATTGACCGATTGATTCAAGCCTCTCCAATTGATTTGGGATATGACTGTTACGTAGGTTGCGAAGTTTGGATGGCTGGGATCTCTAGAATCTGACATAGCAATCTATTGGGAGCATGCCCAATAGATTGGAAGCCCTAAAAGTGTAGATATAAACGCGACAACGAGTTCAAATGTTGTATCTCTCTTCTCCATCTTCTCCGCCAGTTCTTGGAAGTCTTGAGAGGAAAGTGTTGCTGCATTTTCCATCTTCAAGAGGCATCCAAAGTAAGAAAAGCTCAAGGATTCAAGGTTCAAAGTGTTAAGTCATTTTCAATTTGTATTTACACTTGTTTACTTGTTTCGAGTTGTATTTTCTTGTTCTTGAGTTGTAGAGGTTTCTCCACCTCCAGTTGTTCCGAGAAGGAGTTGTTTTCATAGTGAAAAGTGTGCTCAGTGGGGATCCTTGGATTAGTCACCCCATCTTGAGGTGGATACCAAGTAAATCCTACTTGTTAGCATTGAGAACTTGCTTTAAGTTTATCCACTGTAAAATCAACATCGACGAAGTGAGCTATCTAGTCCGCAGTAAACGGTTTATGATAAAGACATTTCAAATTCGTTTACAGTTGGGGCTTTGCCAAAAAGCCTATGAGGGTAAATATATCCACCAGAAAGATCTGTCTAATATGCAGTAAATGACTCTTAGTACAGACATATCAAATCCATTGATAGTTGGTCACTTGTTAAAAGTGAATCAGAGTTGGAGACCTAGGTGTAGCTTGGAGATAATGGATGTTGATGGAGGTAGAGGACGCTAGATCGGGACTTGAGCTAGGGGAGGAGGGGATTCAGACATACATTCATACACTTTTCAGCTTTCAGTTTGGCTTGCACTAGAGCCAGACCCTTAGAGGGATGGAGGATAGCTAGAGAGGATCCTTGGTTACATATGGTGTTGAAGGCTTGAGGCACCTTTAAGAGGTGTCTATCTTGATAATGATGACGGAGACTGGTTGATGCCAGATCCTCGTGATTCGTATGAAAGATGGGTAGTCAACCAGAGCACTTCTGATGTTGGATACATAGAGAGAGAGTACACATGTGAGCATTTGTACATCATATCTCGGTCACATTCTCAAATATGACATTTCGTCAGACATGACATGAGCAGAGACCCTTGTTCAATGTATAGTTTGTACATTTTCTTTAATGATATATATTTACCTTTGTCATAAAAAAGGGGATGCTTATAATGTGAATGTAAGTAAGGTTCACATAGTGAACCCTTGACCCGGTCAATAGGGAAGCCATGTGGTAAGGTCAAGGTTTGGTCAATACAAGGACTATATGACGTGCTCCAAGACTCGGTCAACATAGCCTCCATGCGGCCTCTCAACAATCTCCGACTGATTGAGTCGAGCCGATTCGACCAAGTTCCCGATCTGTCGAGTTGCCAACTCACCAAGTTTTCGGCTTGTTGACTTGTCGAGTTATTGACATTTGAACCTCCCGAGCTCATCCCACCCAACATGCAACAGACAAACAACACCCTTTAATGGGGTATTAAAGTGGTATTAATGAGGTTTTTTCTTCCTATATATGGTGATGGTTGGGGAGTGCGACGCGAGGCGGCCGCCGGGGGGGGGGTTTCTCTCAGATTGGCTAACTCAACCTCTCTTATTTTATCTTTTCTCTCTACCATCGAAATATTGTGCTGATTTAAGCATTAGAATATTTTCACGGGGAACCCCAACAAGTTATTTGATGTCTGTTACTCATCATAGGAATCATTGTACTATAGAAGGAAATATAAGAAAAACCTTAACGTTATCATTCTTTATGTTGTGGTGGATTTCTACCGCCATGTTATTATGGTGACCAGATCAAAACAAGACGTATAAAAGAAGATTTTGTAAAGATTTCAAATCTAATACTCATTGTAGCAAGTTGATTATGCTTATTCCAGGTGTCTCTCTTAATTTTTCCCCAAATTATATGAAAGCATATAAATTATAGGGCTAATTTATACATGACCACCAAGTGGTAAAATGAAGAATACCAAATCTAATACTAGTGATAAATATGGAGAGTGTTGCCATATTTTAAGCCCTTCATGACTCCTGAACAACTTATAGTGACCAAAAGCAATCAAACAATTCATTTTTAATAATTTTATTTGATTGTATTATTGTATACTTATATTTTTTGTATTTGCTATTAAACAATAAGTGTATTGTTTGAGCTTCTTCCGTTAAAAAATTTAAAAATATAGCATTGTAATCCAGAGTGATCTACTAATTGATCATAAACTATGGAATAAGAATAATAAATTTTAAACCATGTAAAATTTTATTGTCCAAAGTAATTTTTAGTTGGAAAACCTTCATAAAAATCAGGTAGTAATCAAATGTACCATAAAAAAGGCGTTTCTTTATTTTTCTTCATTAATAAAACTTGCGTCTTTTTTTTTTTTAAAATAACTCTTCCACCTTGTGATTGATTCTTGAGAACTCTTCTTTCTTCAGAACTTTTACTCATTAGTAAATTTGAAGTGTTTATTTGTTGTATGCATTTATAAATTTACTAGAGAGTGAATGATAACTTCCTTCTTTTCTATTATTATTATTATTATTATTATAATAGTCTTATTTTTATTTAGACTTTCTTAAAAGAAATATTCATTAGAATATTCTATTTTTTCATTTTATAATTTATTATTAACATATGTATTAATTTGTTAAATATTTTTATTGTGATAATAATAATTATGATTAAAATTAATAATTTTATGGTACATAATAATTAATTTTTATGATATTATATTTTTTTGTTGGAAGAAAATAAAAATTAGTACTTTCTGTTTAATTTTGTAGAAATAATTAACAGATATACAACTAGTTAAAGATAATACATAATCATAAATAATTAAGATAAAATATTTTAAATATTTTTATAAAAAATAAAACTTCATTAA
>JBBMJZ010000126.1:17285657-17304759 GCA_037833815.1 Zingiber zerumbet
GTTAAAGATAATACATAATCATAAATAATTAAGATAAAATATTTTAAATATTTTTATAAAAAATAAAACTTCATTAAGAATCCATCATTATGAACCTTAATTATCAAAATTACTAAATTGTTCTCATACATACTCAATTAAAGAAAGTATTTTTCTAAATTTAAAAATAGAAAATAAAGAAAAAAAAAATCAACACTTGCACCATTTGGTGTAAGTGAATACACGGTTAACTTACATTAAAATGGTGCAAGTTTAAGGAATAAAAGTTGGAGTGCATTTGGTGCCCCTTTTACATTAAAATGATGTAAAAGGGACATAATTGGAGTTGCTCTTAGTTGATATTTATAATATTTATTTTAATAAATTTTAAGCTCCCTTTTTAATGGGTATAAAATTTTTCGTTGAGTACTTAACTTCTTCCATTCAAAAGGCCACCATGCTGGAATAAAACACCTTTATAATTTATTTATTTATATCTTATAGTGGGAGATTATTTGGAGTGAGTGATATTAATTTTTTTTTTCCAACCTATATAAGAGGATGTTTGAACCTAAAGTTTTGTTCGCCTTGACAAACCTTGGGTATATCTAATTAAATATATCACTTATTCCATTTTATATAATTTAGGTAATTTATTAAAATACACTCATTAATATTACATTTATTATCACAACATCTTTTATTGTTTTTATCATAACACTCCCATTAAAGTAAAATTCAAGCTGTAGATTATTTTATAAATTAATTTATAGATTTTAATAAAAAATTAAGTTACAATTTGAAATTGTCTGATGTTTTAGATAAGGAGGGGTGATTTGCAATTAATTATTAAAGTTTTTTTTTATGAAAATGATAAAAGTCCAATATACTTTACCAAATGCTAAAAAGGAGTACCCAAATATAAAATTTACCACCTCTTCCTCTGCACCTCGCTTCTTTTGATTTGTTATTGGTCAATTAGCAGTATAGACTAAATTGATTTAAACAAAAATGCTTAACTAATAGTGATCAACTGAGTTAATTTCAATCATTACCTGTAATACTGTTCATAAAAATATATTTGACAATTTTATAAAATTCATATAAAAAGATAAAGATGAATAATTTTAGAAAAACATTAAAGTGCATGCTCAATCTAATATCTCAAAGACGATTAGAGACCTGTGACTAATGCACTTGTAAGACTCAAAATATAAAAAATGAATATAGATAAATTCAAGAGTATATCAAAAATATAACAATGCTAATTTAATGCAAATACAATTTTAAAAGTTATAAAATTCTTGTGGTTGAAACTATTTAGAGACTAGAAATTAATTGAATATTAGAAAATAAACAAATTATTTAATTATGAATGATGTTAAATAATTAAATTTATAAAATTTAATAATCCTTAATATTACCTTGGATTAAGATATTAAATTAGTAAATTAAGAATTATCCCACAATTAAGAATGAAATAATTTATACATTTAATTAAGTAAATAAATTAATAATTTAGCATAAAAAATATATATTTAAAATTCAAACATAATTAAATAATTAATTTAAGAAAATAAATTAATAAGTAATCTTCGTCATTGACTACTGAAGAAATATTAATTGCTATTTAAATAATTACTAATAATTTAATAATCATTAACTATTTAATTAATAATTAATTAATTAATTTCAGTAAATTGGAATAATATCCAAAACGTTATTTGCGGATAATACTTTTGATCCATTTATCCAAATTTTGAACCGGTTATATTTTTTTATATCAAATAAATATTTTCTATATTTTTATATTTTTTTATATTTTTTAATTTTCATTGGTTAGTTAATCACTTGGGTTAAAGAGTATTTTAAATATTTAATTAATTACTGTTTTGGTAATAATAAATTGGATAAATTGAATCGGGAGAGAGATTTTAGTAATTTTAAAGGAAGGTGCATTGTTTCTGCGACATTATTAAAAGAAAAAAGAAAAAAGAAAAAAGAAAAAAGAAAAAAAGAAAAAAGAAAAAAGAAAAAAAAAGGAGAAATTAACATTAAGGCGCAACGAGGCGCTAAAAGTGGGAGAGACGATCCGGGGACGACGACTGACGGCAGGTGCATACTCTACTGCTGACCAGTGACCACCCTTTTGGGATGGGTGACGTTCGCGGCGGCGGCGGGGGGAATCGCCCAGCGTGGCTGCAGCAATACGATCTGGTTGGTAAGATCGGAGAGGGAACCTACGGTCTGGTGTTCCTGGCACGGACCAGCCACCGCAAGGGCTGCATCGCCATCAAAAAGTTTAAGCAATCGAAGGAGGGCGATGGAGTATCCCCCACCGCCATTCGCGAGATCATGGTGCGTCTCTCTCCTCCATGATTCTATTTTATTTGTCCTCCGATGCGAAAAAAAAAGAAGAAG
This sequence comes from Zingiber zerumbet, assembly GCA_037833815.1. NCBI lineage: Eukaryota > Viridiplantae > Streptophyta > Magnoliopsida > Zingiberales > Zingiberaceae > Zingiber > Zingiber zerumbet. The sequence continues at coordinate 17,288,058 of JBBMJZ010000126.1, forward strand.
AAAGGGAGGCAACTATTTTCCCACATCGAGTCTAAAATCATCATTTTACTTAATTAGTCTCATTTTCCTATTTTATAAAGTGATATTATTTGTTCCCCCTTTGTATTTTCCGCCAGAGACAACTGCTTGTAATCTAGGTTTTCATGCTGTAGAACTGCATTTTCATCTTAAATAATCTTCTTTTCTATAACTAAATCTAATTCGAGTTGATAATGTGTTTATTTTGTTTCCATGGATCGCAAAGGTGTGACCATGTAAAGTAGGGGAGGTGGTTATGAGATATCCTACTCTTTTGAAGGGTAAATTGAACATCGTAGCAGATGGAATTATTTACAGTGAAGTAGTTACTTTGGAATAGCCGAGCCATTTGGAATTAACTCATGTCCAACCAAGAATCTTGAAAGGAATGAAAATAAGCTTTGGCGTCGTCTATTTTTTTTTTTGACCATAGTGTGGGATCATCAAACTACATTAATTATAACTTCTCCCTATAGTATTGGATTTTTTGGTCAGTTGGGGCTTCGCTAATACATACACACTTGTAAGTAAAAAGGAAAGGAGCAATTTAGCGGGTTAGATCTGTTGAATGGATTTTATCATATTGTCCTAAATTGGCCCCTCATATCTTTATGGATTATATGGCCTGAAAAAAAAATAGATTGGCCGAGCACTGATGTAAAGATAACAAAATATGTTGCCTAATGATGTTTGCCACTTAATTGCCATTATGTTCGGTAACTCGTGCTCAATAATATTGTACTTATGCATTAACATTCTTACTTATTTGGCATTTGTTTATGGCCTTCATAATAACTAGTAATAATTCATGCAAAATATGTATAAAGTACGATAAATATAAATAATTCAAATGAAAGAAAGTAGAAAAAAGCAAAAAAAAATAGTATAACTAAAATACAAAATGTTTCACTAGGAACACATTGTGTTATGAATTATGATCATTGACCCGATACTTGATAGTGAGAATATGACTTGTACGTGTAATGGGGGAATTCTTAGTTTTCATACTCTGAGTTGAGGAGTAGAGAACACTTTATTGTAATATGTTTTATGCATATTTAATGCATTTAATGAGAAGGGGTTCATCAAGAGAAGAAAGTTATCTTTCTCCCCTTCTCTCCTCTGTAAATTGTGGTCAAGCAATCTCTTGCCCCATTGAATGCTAGGAGATGCATGGTGTCTCTTTTCTCATCAGCAACCCATATATTATCAATCTCCAATGGTCCAATCTTATGCACATAATAGTTGGTTACAAAGCTGATCATGGGAACCTGATTCCAACAACATTTACAATATTTCTACTATAGTATGTAGATATGTTGGCTAAGAAACTAGTTGCATACCATATCCAATTATAACCAGCTGGTGACACATTGTGGAATTGGATTTTATTTTCATATTCATGATCCAAAGCGACCCTAGTCGTTGCCAACCACGTCAGTAAGTATTTCAGTTACTACCCAACTTTTTATCACTTTTGCATATGTTTCTCTCTGTTAGAACTTAGAATAGAGGTAGAGTTCGATGCTTGAAATTTCATTATTTCTCTTTGTTGCAACTACAATGAGTGCTTGGAAGTTTGCCATCTTTTACACCTCCATCTCTTCCATGAGATCCTCACTGATTACTCCACCTCTATCCACCTTGATTTTCTTATCGAACTTTTCTTCCATAGCAACAACTTACTATTGCAAATCATGGTTTAAAATCTCAATATGTGTTGGAGTTTCGATTTATGTCTGAAACGATACGGTTTTGGTACCGTATCGTGCCGATGTGGTTTCAATATTTTTTAAAATATAAATATATTAATTTAAAATAAATATTTAAAAATTTAAAATAAAAAATATTTTTTTTAAAAAGAAAAAGGAAAAAAAATACGAGATTGCGACACCTCCATATGGTAAATAAATAAATACATAAATACAAATTTTATTATATATTTTCGGAATTAAAACAAATAATATAAACATATATATTAAATTAATGGGATTGTTTTATTAGGGTTGATTAAGTCTATTTAGATTATGCTATTTATAACTAAGAGTTGTTTGAAATTATTAATTATTAACCTAAGTTTATTTTCTGCATCCCACCCCCCCACTCATGGGCATCTCCGCCGCGACCCGCATGGCGACCAACATCCTTGCCACGCTCCCGCGGGTGTCCCTGCCTGACCTGTGCTCCTACGACCGTCCTCGCTGGTGTCCCCGCCATGACCTGCGCTCTCGTAGGCGTCCTCGCCGTGACCTGAACGCTTGCGCACCAGCAGGAGTCCCCACGACAAGAGGGCAGTGGGCAGAATGGTAAATTTTGCCTGTTTCGCCCAGCCCAAAAAGAAATTCTAAACCATGCTACAAACAAAACTCAATCTATGATTATTCTCTTGGTTGACTCTTAGTGAAACTTCAATCTCTTCTCCAAGACAACCCGTTGTTATTCTTCCAAATGTCATCTCTTCTCCAACAACTTTTGCCTTTTGATTTGTCGATTTTAGATTTATGGACCTTGTCAGTTATAGGTTTGTCATAAATCGCCTAACATGCTGAGCGGTGGGGTTGAAATGTACTTGTTCCAGTAAATTACTGAAATTCAATATTGATTGATGTTAGGAAATATTGGTCGTGCCAATGAGCATCTTATTGTGTTGACACTTGGTCCACTTTGACACATTTAAAAATAAGTGGAAGTAGATTTAAAGTAAAATTTATAATTCATTTTGACACACATTTATTTGAAAATGATAAAAGTAACTTTTAATTGAGAAATCTAATTGATATAGTTTCTTAAAAGCAAAAAATTTAAGGTTCTTAAATAAATATGCAAAGTACGAGTTAGCCCAACTAGTTGCAAAAAATGTTATTTAAGGATTTTCATAAGCATGCAGGTGTATGGGTCTCACCACATAATGCATATGCGGTCCATATGTTTCAAAATATATTGACAAGAATTCTTAAGATTGTACCTGAGCAATAACATATATTAAGTTTATATATACTACATAAAATATTAAATTAATCAACCTAAGCAATAAAAAAACCGTCTATCACTTAACAAATTAAATTAAAAATCCAAAATGATGTAATTGCATATAAAATATTTTATAACCTTAAAATATATATTAACATAATGTATATAACACATACAATGCATGTTCATCCTAAACAATGGATGTAAATGAAAATTTTGCATGTTTCCCGAAGCAATCCATGGAATTTGTTTGTTTATTTATTTATTTTCATTAAAATAAGTCTAATCAAATGTAATGAACTAGCCATAACAAGGATATTAAGAAGTAGAAGCAATATAGGGGTATTGTCCTTATTGGTTTAGCCCACATTATCTTTATGCTGACATAAGTAGAAGCAATATTGTCCTTCATTATATCTTGTGTGGCTACTTACTTGCCTGTTTTTTAGAATAGGGGTATTCTTCTCTCCCACGTCACTCCATTTTCTTATCAAGATCAAGCACTAACATTTAAAGAATGCTAGAACTTGGGTAGACTCTCTCTCTCTCTCTCATGAATGAGCTCACAAACTGTCAATTGCTTATGATTCTGTCTTGGATACATAAGAAATTTTCTTTGTTGTAGAAAGAGGAGTAAATGCATACCATGTGATACTCTACATATCTTCTCATATTATTTTCTTGTCATTGCAGCTATTGCGAGAAACTTGTCATGAAAATGTTGTCAAACTAGTGAATGTACACATCAATCATGTGGATATGTCGCTCTATCTTGCGTTTGATTATGCTGAACATGACCTTTATGTGAGTATTCTGATGTCATTATAAAGAAAACAATTTTCATGCGCATTTTCACTTTTTTTTTAAACATGAATTACACAAATGAGAATGATTAGCATGTGATAAAATTTAGCTAGTCAATGTTATAATTAAAAACAATAAAAATTTGACTACAATTATTACTCAGTATTAGATGGTTGACATTACTATTAATTTTTTTATGACAAAGCTTATGATAAACCAAGATTTTTATTGACTTAGAGAAGCTTATGGTGAAGACTGGATAACATTTACAATGAGTTTTTGGAGAAGGGACATGAATAGTTATATTGATGTTATAAAAGGTATTTATTCAATGAATTATTAGCATTAGAGCTTCTATTGATTCAAAGAAAGCTTATGATAAAGTCCTTGGTGAATTTTAGAGAAGAATGAAAAGTTGTATTTATGTGATAAAAGATATGCGTTTTCATAATATTACTATTGCTAGAGCTTGTGAGTGACATTTTTGTTAAATGGTCAGCTCTAAATCCCTATTAATGTTAGACGAATTAACTTATAATATTGAATACAAACTTCCTAGGCTATGCTATTAATAGATACATTATGTTAATTAATTATATTATAAAAAAGGACAACCCGGTGCACGAAGCTCCCGCCATGTGAGGTCCCGGGGAAGGATCCATTGTACGTAGCCTTACCCTGCTTTTTGCAAGAGGCTGTTTCCAAGATTCGAACCCGTGACCTTTTGGTCACATGGCAACAACTTTACCGTTGTGCCAAAGCTCCCCTTCTAATTAATTATATTATAATTAAATTAAATTCAAAGCTTGATTGTGAAGGAAAACATTATAAAGGTGCTAATTTAAGAAAATAAGAATGGAGAATATAAATTGTAATTTTAGTAACAAGAAAAGAATCAAGGTGATAACTAAGATTGATGAGCATGAAAGCTTTGTTTGGCTTTTTAGAATCAATCATTGAATAAGATTGAGAGGAACTTATAAAGCCTTGTGTGATTGTCGTGTCCCTTCTAAGCTACAAGGAATATTTCTTACTGTATGTATATGAGAGTTGGATTATTAGGAAAAAACAAACACATCTAAATAGTAGAAATGAGAACACCAAGATGCATGTGTGGAGTTGATAGAAAGGATAAAATAAAAATACAAATAGTCTATAGAATAGATGATATGTTGAAGTGGTATAGAGATGTTAAAAAATGACCACTATATTTCATCGAAGCATTGATTTCACTGGAGGTGCAAGGAGTACAAGGAAACTAAAGAAAACATTGTTCAACATAATAAAAATGATTTAATTAGTTTCAACATTATTAGGAATATATAGCTATTGATAGAGCTCAATACGAGATAAGATATATGTAGTTGACATCAAATAGTTGGGAAACTGAGTTTGGTGTTGATGATTTTTATATATTAAAAAAATAGTAAGAGAAATAGCTGTAACGAAATTCAGAGGCACTTCCAAGAGATATAAACTCTCCAATGCCATATGTACAATATTTGAGGCTTTAAAATGACATAATTGAAAATTTAAATTAGTTTCAACATTAGTAGGAATATATAGCTATTTATAGAGCTCAATACGAGATAGATTTATGTAGTTGACATAAATAGTTGGGAAACTAAGTTTGGTGTTGATGATTTTTATATATTAAAAAAATAGCAAGAGAAATAGTTGTAAGTAATGAAATTCAGAGGCACTTCCAAGAGATATAAACTCTCCAATGACATATGTACAATATTTGAGGCTTTAAAATGACATAATTGAAAATTTAAATTTGGCAAATGTGAAACACACACACACACACTCAACCACTCAAGATAGCAAGAAGTGTACCATGGAGGAGTCCCCTTGGGATGGACAGTTGGCTAGCGTACGGTGGTGTTACCACCATGAGGTCTAGAGGTCAAATCCCCCCCACACACATATCCATATACAACCACTCAAGATAGCAAGAAGTGTACCATGAAGAAGTCCCCTTCGGGATGGACAGTTGGCTAGCGTATGGTGATAACACCACCATAAGGTCTAGGGGTCAAATCCCGGCTAGTAACCGGGTGCTTGTCCTCCCCCATGCGCTATTCAACTATCTAAGGCTATTAGCCACCCGTGATTTACCTCTTCCGTGTTGGCTTGGGGACGGGTTAGTGGAGGCGCTGGGGCAAGCGAATCGCTTTTTACCACCAAGAAGTGTACCATGGATGTAAAACTAAATAAAATCTTTTAGAAAATTGAACTCTTTTGCATAATTTTAATATCTTAAAATAATTTGTTAATTATAGAATCTATTTTTTTTCTCTTAGAGTTTTAATATTTTAAAATATTCTCTCAAAATTTAAATTGAGATAAAATTAATAGGATTTACTAATTTTGAAATATATATTACATGTAGAACGAGTAGAGAATAAATATAGATAGTGGTGCAATTACATTGAAATTACAAAATTAATTTACTAAAAGGTAAATATATAGGATACACAAAAATTAAATTTTCTATAAAAATAATGTGCATTTTCACCATGAAAATTTTGACTTATTTGTGATAAATTAAAAAATCTAATTAAACAACATCACTATAATTATAATTAAATCACAGTAATATACAGATAAATAAATAGTTTAATTTAAATAAAATAAATCAAAATAGTAAAATATATAAAATTTAATTTAAATCAAATTATGAGAAATTTAAATGTATTGGCAAAATATAATAAATATGTATTAATAAAAATAATTAAATGGGAGTTAACGAACTAATGAGAAAGAGAGCAATACAATTGTTAAAGTTTTCTAAATTTTTGCCATTCAATTGTTTGCAGCTTGTTTACACATAGACATATGTTAATTGAATGGTGAAGCCTATGGTGCTAATGTATCTGTTATATAATTTAATTAAACTGCTTTAAATGTTTAAAATTCTAAATATATGATTCTTTAGAAAAAATTTCAAGTATTATTTTTTCATAGGCATAACCTCGAATTATTTAAGAATTTTTTAGACATTCATTATTTGATATAATTACAAGGATTAGTACAATGCATGCTTGAATACTATATAAATAGTCTAAAGTATAATATCAATATATAATTATAAGTAAAATAATTATCTTAAAAAGGGTAGATCCGCTACCTTAGCGGCCCCCTAGTGCCGATCCCACGGATATGGAGGGAAGTAAATGCATGTACACAGGCCATAGGTGCATGGTGGGATAAACAACAGGTCGTCAGTTAAATCGACCGACCATTACGCTAGAGATGCCATGCGCCCATTTTCTGCGTTACGCCCTCGGGGCTAAAATAATTATCTTAAAGGTTATTTGTAAGTTAATTAAATTATATTTTTAACATAATTTAAAATGTTAAATGCTTCCATCAAAGTTTACTAAATATACAACAACGACAACTAAGTCTTTATCTGACTACGTGAGGTCGGTTATATGGATTCTCCTACATTGTTGGACTCAATTCCCTATCATATCCTCATCTATATTTAAATGAATTTTATGTTATATTTAAATGAACTTTATTTGATTATCATTGCTAATCAAGTTTTTTTTTATCTTCCTTTTCCCGATTAATATGTGTATTTGTCATGATCTCATATAGCCTAACTCCAGCTTTCATTTGTCGCCTATGTACATGTCCATACTATCTTTAATCTTCTCGTATTTTTACACATCCACCTTATTATCTTGATTTATACGACTCATCTTTTACTTGTGTGCTTGATTCATAGCCTCAACATTTAACTTTATATAACATAACATGACTAATCGTCATTTTATAAAACTTCCCCTTAAACTTTAGACGTGCCTTATGATTATAAAGAACACTCATCCTCCTCCATTTTAATCACCCTGTTTGTATCCTATGTAAAATATCTCTATCAACACTTATTCTTTTGCAAAAATGATCTTAAATATTAAAGCTTTCCATTACAAGTATCTTGTCATCTTTTATTTTAATAATTGTCTTACTAAAGATACACTACAACATATTTAATTGTGCCAATTAGAGCCATTTGTAAACATATGACAATATTTAAGTCATTATATCAATGTTTAAATGCATAGTGGGCATTGATATGTGGTTTGAGCTTAGCTTATATGCATATGGATTAATATCTTTTATGTGTGTAATCAATAATACCCTGTTTATTCTTAGGAAATTATCAGACATCACCGGGAGAAGCTCAATCACCCCATTCACCAATACACTGTAAAATCATTGCTCTGGCAGTTGCTTAATGGTCTGAACTATCTTCACAGGTAGGGATTATATATGCAGCTCTACTATTGATTTTTTACTTCTGTATCTTGTTGTTTACTCAATTTAACAATATTTCTATGATTGCGACTCTTGCTTTATGAGAAAGAGATCGGTGAATTTTAAAATCTTCTATTTTCTTTTGCAGTAACTGGATTATACATCGGGATCTCAAGCCTTCAAATATTCTGGTATGCATCCCTGGGTTTCTAATTTTAAGAAATTACCTCAGTCTATATGTTTGTCTCCAATGTGAATTAGGTGATGGGGGAGGGGGAAGAACATGGAGTTGTAAAGATTGCTGATTTTGGACTTGCCCGAATATATCAAGCTCCACTAAAACCGTTGTATGAAAATGGGGTAAATATCAGTGTAACATGTAATATATCCTTTTCTCTCTCTCTCTCTTTAATTTCTAGTTCCTCAGTATGATTTGTCACCAAGTAGTGTTGATTTGAATGTTTGATTGGTCTCTTAAGTTTTTATATTATTCTTGCACACACATATATGTCAATGCCTAATGACAAAAAAAAACTATAGGTTAAGCTGGTAGATTTTTTTTGCAAACTTGACAAAAGCTTAAAAATTTATGTCGTGCTAGGCAACACAACGTTTATAGGTCCATATGAGGAATGGTACCCTACACTAGTTGGCATTGATAAACTATTAATGTGCTGTTAATGTGCTGCTTGGATCAATAGAGTATCGGATGAGATTCATCATTTTGTTCAACACATTCTATAGCCAATAGTCTTGTGTGGTATGTGAAGAAGTAGCCACAGAGACATTGAGGAAGCCATGGAAAGACCAATTGAAGAGGAGGTGCCAGGTTGATTTGATCAAGTAAAGATGGGATATCAAGATCATGAGGGCTCGTTGGCGATGCTGTGTGGGCCTATGAGGTCTGGTAGTCACTTGCCAAGAGGAAGATGAAGGGGGTGTATATGTGAGGGTGGTGCTTTGGATTAATCTAGTTTAAGTGAGTGGTCAGTCATTATTCTAACTAAATTTGTTAGGGTTTTTTGAACACATATATATTATCTCAATGGCCAATGAGAAGAAAATTTTTAAGTTTAGCTGGTAACTTTTTGGTAAACTCTACCAAAACTTGAAAATTTGTGCCGTTCTAGGCAGCACATGTTTACAAGTCCATATGAGGAATAGTTCCCTATGAACCGGTTGGCATGGGCAAACTATTACTATGTTACTCAGGTCAATATGATTCATCTTCTCTCATTCAATACATACTAGTGTCAATAATCTTGTATGCTATGGGAAGAAGTAACATTAAAAAAAATTGTGGAAGGCACAAAAAGACCCATGGAAGAGGAGACAGTAAGTTGATTTGGCCAAGTAATGAGGGAGAGATCAAGGTCAAGGGCTTGTAGGCGATGTTGCATGGGCTCACGAGGTTCTCTTGGACACTTTTTGAGAGGAAGACGAAGGGGGTGTATACGTGTAGGTGGTCTTCTGGATTAATTTGTTTGGGTGGAGTTTGGGTTGGCGGTAGTCATGATTCTAATTAAATTTGTTGGGTCAGGATTTGAGGTGGGGTTTTCAAATTTTAATTATTTAGATCAAGTGAGGGAAGAATTTGGACATTGGTTAAGGGAGCTAATTAATTGATTAGTTTAGAATTTATATTTTAATTCATGAAAGTGGGGAGGAAGAGTGTGGATGTTAATTCTTAAACTTTCTTAAGTTTAATTAATGTATAATATGCAATTGATTAGATTGGAAGAATTTTATTTTCGTTGATTTTTTTTTTAATTATAAAAGTTTGATAAGTATATATATATATATTAAAATTTTCTTTAACTAAACAAATTTATTTAATTAATTAGTTTTAAAATTGACATAAACAATATTTCAATTTATATGAATATAATTTAATTTTAATTTTAATTTTGCTCATGTTAGATTGATTACAATAAGTCTTATTATTAGTTAGTATTATAAGTACAATAACAACCAAGTCTTGTTCTACTAGGCGGGTCAGCTATGTAGATCATTTTCCGTCATTGGGCTATCTCCTATTATTAATCGCAAGTATATGAGTAAAATTTATATAAATTTATCTCAACATAAAAGTAAAAAATGCAAGAAATTATGTTGATATAACTTTATTAAAAGTAGAAAATCAGTGCAAGAGAATTAAATGAGTTTTACTCATTCAAATTAATCTTGGCATGCTTTAACACATGCTAGCAATATGTCGAGATGCTGAATAATACAAGAAAATTTAACATTATCTAATTGCTATTGTCTCTTTTCTATAAGTAAAAGTTAAGTGAATAATTATTAAAGAAATAAATTTAATGGTATACTTCAATACATACCAAAGTGTAACCATATTGAAACCCTACTATTTTAGTTAGAAACTGAAACTCCATCATAGAATGAACCCTAACTCTAGCTAGCTATTTTCTCTTCTCCTTTTCCTCCTGTGCTTCTTCCTCCTAGTGCCTCGAACTCACTAGCAGCGTCACTCATCTACATTGATGCAATACTACTATTGTGCTGTTTGAGTGAAATATAGAAATTGTGACACAATTCAAGTTTTCAAACCTTAGTTTAAAGTACATGCCAGATGACTTTGTGTGAGTCAGCCAGGTATAGTTTTATTAGCTCTTTTAGACACTTCCTCGCTTTGCTAAGTTTGCCTATATATATATACTAATATATGAGGTTTTCCATTCAGGATATATATTTTTTGAACTTTTCTATTTTATTTTTTAAAATTTTGATAACAGAGTCAAATGCTGATTGGATAATCTTCCATATGAGTGATATTTAGATAAAGGTAGAATAGCAAATGGTTTCTCTTTGGAGTATTAACAGGAGTGGACAAATGAATCATGCTGTAATTATATGTAAGTTGTTATGCACCTATATTAGCCTTATACAATTCAATTATTAGGATAAAATCTATGTAGCCTATTCTAAATAGTTAAGAATCTAGGCTTGTTAATTGTCGTTGGCAACTATGTCCTATGTACTACCCATGGATTGAAATTTCGTACTCTCCTGGGTGAAACGGTCATAACGCATTGTTCCAGTAAATTACCGAAACTCAATACTATTTGACACTAAAAAATATCTTCTTCCTCTTTCAACCTCCAATACATCACCGACACCATCCCAAAACAAAATTGATTATTCCAGTCAAAAGACCAAAACTCCACCATGGCTTAAACTCTAGCACGGTTTGAGACTTTGAACTTATGTACTATCTTTAGAAAAAAGAATAAACAACATAGGCACTTACTATCTTCAAAAAAAAAAAAAAAAACCACATAGGCAAAATTGTACTATGGACTACAACTTTCTTTATTTTGGTACTCATGCACTATGGAGAAAGACTTCTAATGCTTTTGTGCTTTTTAGAACCTTTAGGTAAGTGCTTCTATAAAGATTTTGTTGATGGGTACTATATATAGTATCTTACTAATAAGCTAATTAATTTGGTACTTTGTCAATTTACAGGTTGTAGTAACTATTTGGTACCGGGCTCCTGAACTGTTGCTTGGAGCAAAACACTATACAAGTGCTGTTGGTATCCTAGTACATCATAATTTAACCTAGAATGCATTTTCTATTAAGATCCTTACATTGCAATTAGATATGTGGGCTGTTGGATGCATTTTTGCTGAGTTATTGACTTTGAAACCATTATTCCAAGGAGTAGAAGTCAAAGCTACTCCTAACCCTTTTCAGGTATCATTATTCATGACTTTAAGGTGTTTGATGGCACCTTTGTTGGATAGGCTTTTTTAGTTTACTTGCTACTATTTAGTGGTTGTTTCTAAATTCTGACATGTCTTCTTAGCTTGACCAATTGGACAAGATATTCAAGGTTCTAGGTAAAAGGTTGTTCTCTATATTTTTTTTAGCACTACCTTTCACATTGTTTTATGTGCAACAATGCTTTTCAGGGCATCCTACACCTGAAAGATGGCCTACTTTGGTTAATCTTCCATATTGGCAAAATGACCAGCAGCATATTCAGGGTCATAAATAGTGAGTTGTAATATATCCCAATTACAAAGTAAAGTTATTCATTCAATATTAGTAATTTGTAAATCTTTTTTTCCACTGCAGTGAGAACCATGGCCTGCATAATTTTGTTAATTTGCCACAGAAAAGCCCTGCATATGATCTCCTATCAAAGATGCTGGAGTATGCACTTTTTTTAGTTATTAGTATCCAGTTCCATAGTAAAAACCTATTATTTTGGTTCCCTGCTAATAGCCTTATGCTTGTATGTGCCAGAGCCATTAAATGATTAAGAAATTTTGAATTACAATCATAAAAACAGTCAGTAACTTGCTGAATGGATTTAGTTTCATCAAGTAGTAGTTCTGTCAATAATCGTAAATACAGTATTCTCCCTCCAGCTATTAAAGTGTTCTTTTCCTAGCTAGGTTTTCATTCTCCAATCTTCTTAGCAGGAGAACATGAGTTAGTATGATGGCACAATCAAGGTTTGGATTCTTGTTCCGAGTTGGGGTTTTGATCCCCAGCTAGAACCAATCGACATTGGTGCTGGTGCCAGTGCCGGTGCCGGATGGTATGTCGAACACCAAAATAAAAGGGGGATGTCGGGAAGGAGAGTAGGAAGAAGAATACCTTTTCATTTTGGGATGTCGTGGTGAAGCCTAGAGAAGAGTCATCGTTGCAGAAATCTCATAGACGAGAAGGGCAAAGGAATTAAGATCTTACCGCCTCGTGAGGAAGTCCTTATCACCTTGAGGAACCTTCTGATCTTACTTGGAGTCAGGATCGTTGAATCTCACCTGATTTTGGATGTCACCATCATCAAAAACTTCTAAATGACGATGCACTCTCATGGAAGACTTATACCTGTGTCAATGGAACCTCTTTGGTGTATCAACTAAAGACTCTTGTGCCTTAGACAAGGCGCTAAGGGCTCCTAGAGCCCGAGGCGCGCGCCTTTTGAACATGAGGTTGATTATTAAACTACTAAGTACTGACACAGGCATAATATGTCAAATATGATAACTATTAATATTCCACGCACAAATATCAAACCACTAGCCGTAAAAGACATAATATGACAAGCAAATCAACACCATGATAAAATTAATAAAAGTTTCAAACTGTCAAGTTTCAAAAGTTATTGGTGATATGTTGAAAGGATTAGAGACGAAGATCGACGAAAGTCCATTATACATTGATATAAAATGAAAAGACAATTAATTAAAAGATAGATTATTTTTCCTCCAAATGGGACACGCAACCACAAGATGCTGGGCTTCTAGGCTCTCGCCACGAGCGCTTCCTGATTTATCCTAGTGGCTGGTGGAAAACTTCCATGGGGCCGCCGTTCGTCCTAGGTTCGGTGTTACCTGGTTCAGTATTTTTTTTCTTCTTTTTTTTTGAAGTTATTGCTCAATGACCTTAGTTCTCTTATCATCAAGTTATTGCTCAATGGCCTTAGTTCTCTTATAATCAATGTGCTTGTAGCTATAATGAAAGAATTGTGCTCAAATACATCTTTTTATAACTCAAAGCTTTGAAAAATCCTCTAAAGATAATTTAATAGAGTCCTATAATTACACTTTAGATGAGCAGTTTAATGATGCAATATGAGAACCTCTAATTAACTTCTTTTGGCGTCCAATCAACTAGATACTTGTCATGAATTTGATCTATAAGTTATAATGCATTCATGCTATATAGAGAAGATAAAAAGAAGAAACTAAAAAAAACAAGTAATATAAATAATAATGGAAGATATTAATTTAAAAATTTTCAAATCACTCCATGTGAGTCTTCCGTAGCTATTTATCGAGAAATATATATGTTGATGCTTTGGTAAAAATTATATATCTAGTGATATAACAAATTCTCATAGTGCATTCATTAATTTAAATTTCTTCATCATATCTACTTAGATGTATTCATATATACAATATCTACTTTATTTGATCATATTATAAGGAAGATTGATTACAATATTGATTTACTTAATTTTCCAACTTGTTTAAACTTAAATTCAAATTTTAAATTGGAGTATACACTAATTTGTTGGGTGAAGTTTGAACACTTATTGTTATAGAGTTTGTGGAATCATCCTTTTTATTATTACCTTTACATAATCACATCACATGAGTTAGTGAAGACAGACATCAATATCGTTATGCATAAAGTCAAATTGCAAAGAGAAATAAGATATATCTATTTCTTTCACAATGGAAGAGATATTTAAAGGAATATTACTAGATAGAGTTATTGAAACAATTATTTCCTACACTTGGAAAAGATGACCAAAGAATTTTTTTTTTGAAAACTCACTTATGATTTCTCCACTAGTGGAGGAGAATTATGCAAAGTAGTAAATAAATTGGTATAATAAAAATCAATGGTTAAAGAAATAAACCAACAATAATAATTGTCCAATTTGGCTAAAGAGGCACCGTCTTTTTGCACCTATGTGCAGTGTTATTGTACTTGACTTGGACCACTTCATCCCCACAGTTAGCGGATTTGAGATCTCTTTGGTTGAGATGAATAACACAATAACCAAGCCTTACCTCACTAGGTGTGGTCGGCTATATGGATCCTTCTACGCCATTGCGCTTTATCTCCTACTATATCATCATCTATATTTAAATAAATTTTATCTTGTTTAATGGTTGCTAACCAAATATTTTTTGGTCTTCTCCTCCTTGTTTGATGTGTATATTCGTAATAGTTTTACATCGCCTAACTAGGATATTTATTGGTCATCTAAGTACATGTCCGTACAATCTTAAACGCGTCTCTTGAAGTTTTCCCTCAATAGATGCAACTCCGATTTTCTCTCTAATGCTTTCATTTCTTATTCTGTCCATTCTCGTATGTCTACACATCCACTTTAACATCCTCATCTGTGCAACTTTCATCTTCTACTCATGTGCTTGAGTTATAGCCTAACATTCAACACCATATAATATAGCAGGTCTAACCACGGTTTTGTAGAACTTCCCTTTAAGTTTTAGAGATATTTTACGATCACATAAAACACTTGACGCTAACCTCCATTTCAACCATCTTGCTTGAATTCTATGTAAGACATCTATCCCAATTCCTCTATCATTTTGCAAAAATGAACATACATACTTAAAGCTCTTAATAACTATCTCCTATCTTAACAATTGTTTCGTTACGTCTAATATCATTAAATTTAAATTTCATATATTTTGTCTTTACTCTACTAAACTTAAATCTTTTCACTTATAAAATTTTCTACCAAGATTCTAATTTAGTATTTACTCCTTCACGTGTCTCATCTACCAAAACAATATCATTTGCATACAATATGCACCACAATACTATGTCTATTTAAAATTGCTCAAAATATTTATAATTTCTCGAAACTTTTTACAGAATTTGTTTAGTTTTTATTTTAAAAATAAGTGAAGACCTTTAAAAAAGAAAGGTTGCTATGGTTTTTATTGGGATAAGTTGTTGTGTTAGGATTAGGATCTCATGTAATACAATTTTAATTTACTTTTCTCTGACTTATAATTGCTAACTTTTATTGGGGGAGAATTGTTTGTTCACTATGCTGCTTCAATCACATCATCAAGCTTCTTTTATTGAATGTTCATCTTCAATGTACTCTTAGCTAGGTGGTTAATGCTTCTCAACTCTCTAGTGATCTACATTTATAGTTAGATTGCATGTTTAAGCACCAAAGCTTAGCTTTCAATTATCTGCAGCATGTCCTGTTAAAGCTTGAATTGGGTTGCCTTGATCTGAGAAGCTTAGGTCTCAGTTCATAATTTTACAGCATGTAAACGATGGCTTTTGCACGAACAACCTTTATAACAAAGGAGTAATCATGAATTAATAATTGGTATTATGAAATGAAACATTTTTCATCTTTAAAATATTGGCTTAGTTTCTGTAAGTTTTCATTTGGTATCTACCATATAGTAAGCTAAGTTGATGAAATTGTAGCTATCTTTCCATGTACTTTCATAATCCAGCAAACATTTTTCCTTAAAATGTTGAGCTATTGACTTTAAATATCTATTTAATTATTGACATTGTTGATCAATTTGGAATGAGCTATTTTCTTAATTTATATTTTATTGTTGATAATTTTGGTAAATCTGAATCAATGTATCTATTTTTGCCATATAGCAAAATACTTGATTAACTGGTTGCAATCTTTCCATATATTTGTCATGAACTGTTGAGCTATTTTCTCTAAATTTGCATATGGTGGTTGTCATTGTTGATCAATCCTTGGGCTATCTATCTCTTGCCATTTAGCAAATGTACTTGATGGAATGGTTGCATGTTTCGCCACAGTTGTCATGATCTAGCAACCATTTAGCCTTAAACTGTGGATTTATTTTTCTTATATTTAGCAGGACTTTGTTGATTAATCTGACATTTGGTTCTTGGCGTGCTGCAACTAGGAGTGATCACGGATCGGGTTGGTTCAGTTATTGGGATAAAAAACTATCCGACCCTACTAGATCAGATAATGCAATATCAGAGCCTACATCCGACCCTATATCCGGCGATTCTTATGTATCAGATATCCGACGGGTTATCAGTTATTTTTGGATATCCGGCCCTATTTCCAATGAAATATAAAATATAAATATAAATACAACAAAAA
>JBBMJZ010000126.1:17306417-17317996 GCA_037833815.1 Zingiber zerumbet
GTATATCTTCTTTTCTATATAAAGGCCTAACTCGTGGGGTTCCCAAGACACGAGATTTTAGGTTTTGCTTTGAACAATGTTAATTTCAAGATGAGAGATTAAGCTAAGGGGTAGTGTTTTAAAATTTTATTGAAATTGTTTTTAAGTGCTTTATATTTACTTAACTTTGAGCCAGATTGGTATAATAAAAAAAAGGGAGATTGATGGTACAGAAAACATCAAATAATCAAATATGGTTTTGATGTTGGTAAAACTTCAAAGTTAAGCTTTGTTGTGATCTAACATACTTGATCAAGTATGTAGGTAGTTTAGAGGAAAGCCCTAGTAGGTTGGCTAAACCAGAAGCTAGGGAAAGGAAAGCTCTAGACGTTAGCTGGACCTATACTAAGCAAAGGTGGAAGACTTGACAAATCAAGGACACCATGCAGAAAGTCTAGATGGGTCAGTGGATAGGATGTCTAGGAAGTCAATAGGTCAGCAAGGACCGGACATTGAAGGAAGTTTTGAGGGTTAGAGGATCAGATGTTAAGCAAAAAGTCCAAATAGATTTGGAGGACTGGATATTTAGTAATAGATAAACTCTCTTGAGTGGAGTGGGTAAGGACGAGTTCCTTTTAAGGGAACAGTAGGCGTCGGTGCAACCTGGAGTTTTATGGGAAACTCAAAGTTGAGACCGAACAATTGTAAAACTGTCACTCTATCAAATTTTTTATATTGTTATGCTAACATTGTGGTGCAAGGAAATGTAATCAGAAGATGGCCACAACTAGTGAACTCTGGGCGATCATACTAGTTTTTGGCGTCCGAAGCTCCAAGTGCTTGGGACTGGTCCGGGAGCTTAGATGGCATGGGTACGACTGAATGTGCGGATGATGTGGCACAAGTGATTGGTCCAGGACACATCATATCCAGGCGCCCATAAAGGATCCAGACACTCAGACTAGGATATGAACAAGTCAGATAGAGCTTCATCCAGAACACGTCAAGTCAGAGTCCAAGCACCTGGAAGGATTCCAGGCACCCGGAGATGGATAAACTATGATGGAGTCGAATTAGATGAGATTGAGCTAGGGGCACCCGAGGTTGATCTAGTCGCTTGAAAAAGTTTATATAAAGGAGCCTCGACCAGAGCATTAAGATCAACTCTTCTACTAATCTCTATCTTTGTGCTAAAAAAAAGATAGTAAGGCGAAGCTCTACGACTGGAGACACTCTGGGAGGAGTACGTTGCACTCAGGACTTTCGAATCAGATCACAGTGTTTGTTTTTGTTTAATTTACAAGATTGTACTTTGTTTTATATTCTTTATTGTGCTTGTTCTTAAGCTGTAAGATGAGTTTCTCCACCTTTGGAAAAGTTTCAGAAAGGATACTACTAGCGAATGGGCACCTTCTGTATTTAGGCCTTGGATGTACTGACTTTAGAGAATTAGGAACCAAGTAAATCCCACAAGTGTTCTTTTTGTTAAGTTGTTTATTATATTTTTGGTGCAAGTACTAACTCTGTACAAAAGATGAATGAACGAATGACAAAACGAGTTTGAAAGACAAATCGATATTCACCCCCTTCCCCTCTTTCAACTCGCACTGGTCCTACACTTTATAAAGCCCTCCTTATATTGTTGACTTAGCAAGCTCCGGTCGACTGGAACCTCCCCAATCACATGGAAACTGTTAACATGGCTGCAATGTTTATCAGATAGATAACGTTGTCCGCATTCTAAGGTTGACCTAAAGTCCTCTGGTCGTTTGGAGTATGGTCAAATCTGATCTTGACTGTCTCGCTCTGGTCGTTGGATCTTGTCTTCTACTGGTCATCTAGAAGCATCGGTCTCCCAACCCTTTGGTTGCCCCGACCATAGTTGTGATCGCCTCGAACCCTTCGACTTTGTCCGCCAATAGTTATCACCAGCCAGTTGCCCGGACTCCCTTCCGGTCACTTGAACTATCAAACTTTGCTTCTCTACAATTGTCACGCGTAATGAGTATGACAAAAAATTCTAAATTACACTTAGCTAGATGTCTAGCTCCCAGCTGATTCATCTAGAGTGAGTTGCCAAGCTTTAGTTCTTAATTAACTCCACTTGGATTTATTTGCTAAGCCTTCAGCTCCCAACTGATTTTACTTGGACTTGTTTGTCAAACCTTCAACTCCCAGCTGACTCCACTTGGACTTGATCCACCTAGTTACAAACTCGGATTTTCTTGCTTTGTTCCCAACTAAGAGTTAGCTCCTGCCTGACTCCCAATCAGGGTTTCAGTTGCCTAGCTCCATTAGGACTTAGCAAATACTTGGTTCCCAATTAGAACTTTATTTGTCTAGTTTCATTAGGACTTGTTCACTACTTGGTTCCCAACTAGGAGTCTAGGACTTCACTATATGTTAAGTAACCTGCTTTGCACACTTGACAAACTTATTAGATTTTAGTAAACCTAACTTTAATTTTAGTTATACATCAAAACTTCAAATTTAATGTTGTACTCTCAGCAGTAATAATTTTTCCATTTTTGTTAGTATAAAAACTAAGTTAAAGTTAGTTAAAAATAAACAAAAATAATTTTTAAATTTTATTAAAAAAATGATATAAGTGCAATCAAGTAGAGAATTGAACAAGTTAAACTAATTTGCAGAAATATATAATCAAAACTTGAGTCAAGATAATCAATTCAAGGCATATAATCAAGTGCAGATAAGCTAGATTAAGCAATCAAATGTAAATCAAGTATATAATTAATTTGCAAACTAGAAGTCAACAATAAGGCAATAAGTCAAGTCACAATAAGTCAAAATGAAGCCCACTACTATAAGTCCAAAAATAGTCAGAAGAAAGTCATCTACTGTAAGTCCAAAATAAAGTCAACTACAAGTTCATCAAAAAGAAAGCTAATACAGATCAGTCTAGTCAAATGGGAGAGGAAACTATAGGCTCCCTATGAGTAGTCACTAATTGGTCCTCTAAAGTCAAAGGTGGTGCAAATGCTGGCAGCTGGTCTACATCAACATCGAACTCAACTAGAATCTCGTCAATCTTCGGAGATTGAAGGGCTTGCCTCCCATCTTTCCAAACTATGGTATACTTTCTAAGGACCATTTTAGCTAAACTGAACTATCTAAGCTCTATATTGTCAAAATTTGATAAGGGTTTGATGTTACCTTGGTAAACATCAATTTCGAATGATGCAAAGATGAGAGAGTCCTGATATGATAGTAGGGCATATGTACTTGACGATTAGTAATGGTTCATGAGTGATAGATGATAGATCTGAAGATATGCAAGCTAAAGTTGATGTCCAACTTATGTCTAAGTGCATATAGTAGAAAGGAGTCTCATAACAACTAGATCTCTAGTGTTAATTAGCAGAATGCATGAAACTAGAGCTTTGTTCAAGACGTTGTTTGTAGCTTTGAGATGACCAGAGTTGAAGTTGACGATGGTTAGATTCTATTTGCCACAAAAAAAAATAAGTGTAAATTAAGTCCAAAAAAATATGGGAGAAAGGATCAAAAAACAGGTGGACTGGTGAATAAAAAATAATAGAATGTAGAGGATAAGAGATGCAACTTGAATTGGTCCCTAATTAGGTCGAGTTTGAAAATAATGTCAACACCTTTGGCTCTAGATTTATATATAAGGTCGTCTACTCTAGCTAACTTGTTATAGAACTCAGCGCACATATCAATTACTGTCTAGTCACAGTAAACAAGTGTAGATAGACCATAGTAAGCTATGATCTCTAGGACCTCAGCACAATAATTAGTAAAGGCTTGCCTTTGAGATATCTAGAAGGCATGGGAATGTAAGTATGTTATTGATGCTTAAGCCTAAGGTCCTTTGAAGGAAACCTATAGTCCTTAAAAGGATGCGTTGAGGTGTTTTCCTGTAGCTTGACATTGGGTCTAGCATGTAAATTAAACAACTAAGCATAAAAAATTAATATGCATAAATAGAAATAAATTTGATAAAGATTAAGCAAAAATATGTTACATAGGCATGATGATCGAAGAAGAATTGAATAGATTGAGGCAAAAACAAAACTAGGAATTGAGTTTTGAGGTGAAAAATAAGTTTTGGTTGAGTGCTTAGCAGCTACTCATGGTCATCTATATAATGGTCTTTCGAGTGACCAGATTTTGTCTCGGTCAACTGTGTATCTAATTATCACGGTCATAAGTAGTAATTATGAATTGCTAAGTCAATTTGACGATATAGGTATAGTCGACCGTATATAAATCTAATCGACTAAGGCCTAATTTTGTCCGACTTTGGTTAAGTCAATTTGACTTTCATGCGGTTTAGTATTGGGGACCTTTATATTGTCCGAGTGATCAACAAGTGAAAAAGTTGACTTTTTACCAATCTATTTAAGTCAATCTATCCTTAAGTTTTGAAAACATTTAGAAGTAATATTTATTTTTGAAATATCTAAATTTGATTTCAAGCTTAACTATCTATAGAATAGAAGCTTTCAAACAGTTAAAAAAGTTAAACAAAATTTTTTAGCTTTATGTTTTGATGATATATATGAGTGAATTAGATGGTGGCAAAAGGCGATTCACCACCCCCTGCAATGCCTCTAGCCTATCCCCAGGTTAATATGGAAGAGGTAAATCACGGGTGACTACTAACCTTGGGTAGTTGAATAGCTAAATGAGTGAATTAGAAAATGTAGGATCGGTGTAATCGATAGGGGGTGAATATCGATCCTTCGGTTTCTTCGTTTCGCCGTGTTCTTTGTTCTACATAGTTAGTACTTATAGCGAAATATGTTGGGACCAAAAGGAATTTAGAGCTCTCCATAATTACATAATATTGTCCACTATGAGCCTAAACTCTTATGATTTTATTTTTGGGCTTCATCCAAAAGGTCTCATACCAATGGAGATATCTTTCCCTTATAAACATATGATCTTT
Organism: Zingiber zerumbet; assembly: GCA_037833815.1. Taxonomy (NCBI): domain Eukaryota; kingdom Viridiplantae; phylum Streptophyta; class Magnoliopsida; order Zingiberales; family Zingiberaceae; genus Zingiber; species Zingiber zerumbet. The sequence continues at coordinate 17,311,330 of JBBMJZ010000126.1, forward strand.
CCCATATATTTTTAATATGAGACTTTGTTTGCAACCCAACAATCCCCCACCCCTCCTTAAATGAAGGACCACAGGCTTCTCATATCCGATCCTCAACCCACCAGGTCTTCTTACCCCTTGGTCCACCCGACCTACTAGGACTTCCTTGTCCTAGTAGCTCCCACTTTCTTTGTTCAAGGTCAATATTCTACTCACTTAGCTCAATTAGACCATAGCTTTTGTGCACAGTAGTGATTAGACCTTCTGCCAGTCCGAGCTCTGATACCAATTGTTGGGACCAAAAGGAATTTAGATATCTCCACAATGGCATGATATTATTCACTTTAGGCCTAATCCCTTATGGTTTTATTTTTTGGTTCTACCCAAAATGCCTCATACCAATGGAGTTATCTTTCCCTTATAAACTCATGATCTTTTCCATGCATTTTCAATATGAGACTTTATTTGTAACCTCGCAACCCAACAGAATATAATAATAACTTAAATAATAAGCAAGGGCAAGAATACACACCAATGTATTTGGTTCCTAAATCCTAGGGTTAGTACATCCAATGTCTATGTACGGGAGACACACGTCCACTAGTATTCTCCTTTCCAGATGCTTTCCATAGCAGGGAAACCTTTCTTATAGATTTGTAATTATAAGCACAAGTATTGAAAGATAAACATTAAGCATATGTATTAACAAGCAAATAACCCGACAATCTATCTGAAAGCCCTGAGTACCTCGCACTCCTCTTGGCGCTTCCCCGGTCACAAAAGCAGTGTGATATTGCTTTTCTTCGAGCATAGAGCAGTATAACAGAATATGAGAATTGATGTTCTGAATGTCGTACTAGGGGTTTCTTTTATAGAACTTTTTCAGTCTACCGATAAGGCTTGTCTATCTACTGATCTTGGATAAAACTTGATCCCCACGACCGAGTTTCTTGCGATCTTCAATCTCATTGTTATCAAGTTTATCAGTCTACCAAAAATCTTTTTCAATCTACTGAAGTGGGCCACATCACCAACCCAAGTCTGGACTCGAACTCAGTCCATCAGGGATCGGTCGACCAAACCAGTTGGGTCCAGTTCGACCAGAGTCAAGTCTGGTTCACCCCAAACTTGGTCCAACTGCATATGATTGCCTTCATCGTCACCAACCCGAGTACAGAGTCAAACCTGGTCAATCGAACCCAATTGTTTATTGATTCCTAGGATCAGTCGACCAAATCAGCTTGGATCCAGTTCGACTTGAGTCAAGTCCGATTCACCCTAGACTTGGTCCAACTTCATCCAGTTGCCTTAATATGCTTTTCATCTTATTTTCAACTCTAGTTTCCTACAAGACATTCATACAAACAAGAAAACAACCAAGCCTAATCATGAAGTCTACCTGACATTCTAGGCTTACCTCTTGCTTGGAGTTCACTTCTCCAATACTTTGCTACCTAAGGATCACCCTCTTAGAATCAGGCCTAACCCTATAAGTCTACCTGACCTACTAGACTTCTTGCTTGGACTTCTTCCTCCAAGACTTTACCACCTATGTGTCACTTCCTTAGGATCAATCCTAACCCTGTAAGTCTACCTAACCTACTACGATTCTTGCTTGAACCTCCTCCAAGACTTTACCACCTAAGGTCTCTCCCCAGGATTTCCCTTTGCCAAATAACCAATTATCCTTAATCTACTTGGACTTGCCACTTCTCAAAAATCTAGTCATCCTTGACCACCTAGACTTTCCCTTACCCAATGTCCTGTTAGGACTTTTTCTTACCAAGCAAATGACCGCCTTTGACTTGCATAGACTTTTCCTTACTAATCATCTAGTCAACCTTTGACCTGACTACACTTTTTCTTTGCTAGTCATCGAGTCAACTTTTGACCTGATTAGACTTAGCTCATTTCTAAATATCAAATTATATTTGGATCAACCCTTGGTTAAACTTGACCAGACATAGGTATATTGTCAAACATTAAAACCCTAGAGGTTAATTGCACCAACAATCTTCCCCTTTTTTGATATTTGATAATACTCTTAAGTTAGACTTGAGTCTTAAGGTTCTTATACTAAACTGAGAGGTACTAGATTTTTCTAGCTTAAGTCTTCCTCTCCCCTTTGATACACATAAAAAATTACTCTTTATCCCTTCTTGAAAGACCATTAATAAATTTTCAAAATACCTTTAAAATTTTTTAAATATATTTTCAAAAATTTTGATTAAGGTTTTTCAAGGTCTTATTTTTTTTCAAAATTTAAGGTTTTTCAAACTCCTATATTTTCAAAAGAATTTTCAAATATTTTTTTCAAAAGAATTTTTAAATAATTTTTTCAAAGAAATTTTCAAAGATTGTTCAAACAATTTTCAAATAACTTTTCTAAGAATTTTTTTTCAAAGATTTTTATTTTTTAAAAAATCAAAAATATTTTGAAAACTCACTTTCAAATGTTGATATTTTAATAAAGACCTCCCCTAAATGAACACACCCTTAGGATATCCTTATAAACCACAGGGAAGACATGCAAGTACCCCGTAGAAGTTTTGATATGATCAACTAAGTTAAGTTAAGTCTTGTTGTGGTTTGATCCTTGTGTCCAAGTGATATCAGAATAAGGTTGCTTTAGAAGGACTAACCGCCAACCAAAGCACAAGAGATGGTCGAACCGAGCATCTACCCACTTAAGTTCGAGGGGGAGTTCACGATTTGGAAAAGAAATTGTTGGATCGAAAGCACTAGGGGGGGGGGGTGAATAGCGCTAGTGTCTTTCACTTTCGTTATTGAAGATTAAGAGTAAAACATAGCAGAAATATATAAGATAATTGCAAACATACAAACACCAAAGTTTTTTACTTGGTTCAGAGTCTGGGGTGACTCCTACTCCAAGACTCATGCTCGTTGAGCGTTTACTTTGGGCAATCACTATAAGTTTGCAAAATTACAGTTTAGAGTACAACAATTAAGTATAGTAAGAAAATATACCAACAACTTAAGAAAATTTGAAGCTTTAGGTCGTCGGTGTCATGCTATAGCTTTATCGGATGGTCCTTTGAGCGGTGCACAGAAGATGGATCACGTTTTCGTTGATGTTACAAGCTGCTGATCGAGATTGCCTTATAAGGCTCGTGGAGGGAGCCTCCAACACCATGGAGGGCACCCTCATCTGCACCGAATCCGCAGCGTAGATGAGCTCCAACCAAGTCGATGCCTATCCACCTAAGGGCGCCTCCAATCCCATAGAGGGCACCCTCACGCTAGGTCCAGGGTGCCCTCAAGCTCCATGAGGGTACCCTCGCGCCTTGCTGCAAGTCGTCTCTGCATACGACCCGAGGCGCCTCCAAGCTCTAAGGAGGGCGCCTCGGGTACTGTTCATCCGAGGTAAAGTTGTCCAATTCACTTCTTGCAAGATACGTTAGTCCTCCAAAACCAACCATACCCTGCAAAACAAAGTTAGCATAATATGGACATGTAAAATAAAATATTTGACAATCATCGGACTGTCAGATTCTAACTTTAGATTCTCGTTTGGAAATCCTAGGTTGAACCGATACCTACTGTTCACTCACAGGGGAACGCGTCCTCACCTACTCCACTCAGGAGAGTATACATGTTGTCATACTGGTCTCTAGATCGACTGGACTTTTACTCAGTGCCCGAGGCTCCAGGACTTTCTGCTAGACGTCCGCTCCATGACCCGCTGAGTCTTTCACCTGATTCGCGACACCAGGACTTTCCACCTAGAGTCCTCGACTCTAGGACTTTTGCCCGAAGCCCTCGACCTGCCAAAACTTTCTGCCTAAGGTTACCACCCCCTAGAACCTAGGGTTACCACCCTTAGGGTTTCCCACCTGCCTAACCGCAGCTAGGACTTTTGCCTAAGTTCACTTAGGGCTTTCCTGCAAACTCATTCAAATATGTTAGACAACAACTAACCTTAACTTTGAACTCTTTGTCATTATCAAAACTTAGGTTTGATCGTCGGATGCTTCCCGCACCAATAGAAAGATGAAGGTATTATTCAAAACGGACTTTGATTTGTTACTAATTTTAAAGTATGGTTTTGTAGCATTGAAGGATAAAGAAGAATATCAATGGACCAAGAAGGAGCAAGCATACTTCGTAGCAATGGACGAGCCAAATTTCATCTACTGAACGTACTACCTCTACAAGAAGTCAACAGAATTAGAGCTTATAAATCAGCAAAGGAACTTTGGGAGAAGTTCCTAGAGCTACACGAAGGTACGTCCGAAGCCAAACTCGCGAGACGGAACCTGCTTCAAAACCAGATCTACAATCTCTGATTAGAAGGATAAACCGTTGTGCATCTCCATTCAAGAATCAAGAAACTCATCACCGGACTCACGAATCTCGAAGAAAAGGTAATCAACCGAGATTCTCTAAGGTACGCATTTAATACATTTCCTAGGAATCCTGAATGGTCAACCCTAGTATATGCTTATTTCATCTCTAGGGACTTAGAGGTAGGTGATTTAGAGGAGTTGTTCTTGACATTTGAAATTCATGAATCTAGAAATACAAATCTAAAAACAAAGATGAAGCAGAACATTGCCCTAAAGGTAAAAATTGACGAACCAGTATTCGAACCCTCTCTCAATGATGACGAAACAATATTCATAGTAAGGAAATTTAAAAAGTTAGTTAAAACTAATAAGTTTAATCAAGTGCAGGGTAAAAGAAGAAAAAGATAAGTAAAATGCTACTATAATGAAGAGGGGCACGTGAAAGACAACTATCCAAAATTGAAGAGTAAGGACAAGGACGACAAGAGCAAGGATAAAAGACCAACCCAGAAAAGGCACAAGAACCTAAAAGCAACATGGGACGAAACATCATCAGAGTCAGAAATCGAAGCCTGCGCTGGACTTGCACTGATGGCAAGTCATGAAGAAGAAGACGAAGCAAGCTCATCTGCAATGAGTATCGAGAGCATCGATGAAGGGGGAGCATTGTTAGAAGGAAGCAGCACTATAGGAGGAGCTTCAGATCAAGAGATTAACTAGGTAAGTTAAGTATGAACTCTACCCTCTGATAAGTTATTTAAATTTATAAAAATATTGTCTAAAACTTCATGCAAATTAGAAATTGAGAATAAAAAATTATTAAAAGAAAATAATGATTTAAAAGGAACCCTAGCAACATCTTTTCGATTGGAAGATTTCAACGAACTAAAAATAGAAAATGAAAATTTAAAAGAACAAATACAAAATTTGAAAAGTTCTACATGTTCAATTTTTATTCCTTCAAATTTTAGAAAAATTTAGGACTAAATTGGTACTTTAGATTTCGTAAGGGTCAAGTTAGAAAGTTATCACCAAAATATATCCCTAAGAAAATTTTTAATTAATCCTATTGGAAGAAATTTATATTGGATTCCAAAATTGTGCCTAATTTTTTTTTTTTTTTTTGCATGCCCTAATTTTTAATTGAATTAAAGTTTTTTTAATATTTTTCAATAATTTTTTTGCATTATTTCTGTTAGAAATTAATTATAATTTAATTTTTCCAAGAAAGAGGATTTCATTATCCATCTAGAGAAAAAATTTCAAAATTTTTGACCGTTACATTATTTTTCTATGATTTCTTTTTCAAAACTCATATTTTTCAATTTAAAAATATTTCACTGTGCTATCATTTGCAAAGTTAATTTTCTGTGAAACTTTATCGTTTCCTCCATCTAAGACAATTTTTCTACAATTCAAAATATTTTTTAAAATTATTTTTTCAAAAAATAGTTTAAAAATTATAAAAATCTAGATTTTTAAACTTTAAACTTAATGATTTTTTTTTATGATGATTACCTTATTTTTATCCCTTAGAATTAGTTTTAATTTTAATTCAAGTTATTTTCATATTACACCCCATTTTTAATGTGATCAAAGGAGGAGAATTAGAGATTAAGTATAGGGAGAGGGTACATTTTGTTTTTTGTAATTTTTTTCAAATGGACTTGCTATCTTTCTATTATTGGTTTTTGTTTACCCTAACTTAACTTGGGGTTACTCACATCAAAAAGGGGAAGATTGTAAGTACCCCGTAGGAGTTTTGATTTGATCAGCCAAGTCAAGTTAGGTCCTATTGTAGTTTGATCCTTGTGTCTAAATGTGCAAGAGCTTAGGAGCACAAGAAGTCGATCAAAAGAGGCAACTAGTGAGAAGGATGGCATGGGAGAGAGTCGACGGACTTGATGTATCTGAGGGACGAGGCGTTATGGAAGAGTATGCTGGCAAACGAGGAGGAAACGCACGGTGATTCTAAGGGACGAGAAGTCGGAGAGGAAGACTGCTTGAGAAGGCCAGAAAATGGGTTCGGGTGAGCCCTATTTCGGATGACCGAAATCGCCCAAGCGAGCGAAGCCAGAGCAGAAGACTCTGACAAAAAGTCATCCAAAAGTTGACTTTGATCTGGACGCCCGGACTGGGTCCAGGTGTCCAGACCACCCGGACCCAGGGTGCCCCGAGCTCACACCCTGGTCGAGCTGGTTCAGCCTAGTCTGCTGGTGCAATATCCCCTCAGTCAAGTTGACCAGATTGACTAAGCTTGAGATGACTCAAGCTTGAGTCTTGATGTTTGGATTTCAATATTTGACAATATGTGGAGATTGGTGGTGCAATCGTCCATCAAGAAGGCTGGCAGAAGTAAAAATCTAAGTGGGTCAGTGTTG
>JBBMJZ010000126.1:17347568-17377936 GCA_037833815.1 Zingiber zerumbet
TATATATATATATATATATATATATATAGAGAGAGAGAGAGAGAGAGAGTCTTGATACGCTACTGACTTTATGGTGCTCACCTTGTGAGCACCATGTGTATTTTTTTTTTAATAAATTCTTTAGCTTTAATACTATAGCCCAAACCTTAAATCCAAAATTCTAAACCCTAAGCTCTAAAAAAATAAAGAGAAAAAAAATATATTTGGTGCTCATAAGATGAGCATCATAAGGAAGTAGGGTAACATTCTTTTTTCTATATATATATATATGGTAAAAAAATAGCGAATCACATTTATTGAATTTAAAAAAAGTAAAATATTTTATTGTCTTCTTAATGAAATAACCATGAATTACATGTGATATTATGATAAATTTCTAAATCTATAACTAATTGTGAGACTAAGCCATTCCACAATAATTCTATCAATCTAAAAGCTCTAACATTTTCCTTGAACTAGATTGTAAATACTTGTTAACTATATAAATATGTACATTGCCCCATTTCCTAGTGTGTCAAACTTTTGGAATAAATAGCTAACCAATTGACTTTAACATTGTAGGCCATTTTGTGTTTAAAGAATATCTAATCAATCCATGTGTTGGGATTAATCCAATTAAGTCAAGCATCACACCCACATATGAAGGGGAGTATTGATAATATAAATATATTAATTCACCCTTTTTTAATAACTCAAGCTTTTGGGATATATGGTTAGCTAATTAACTTTAATAAAACAATTTAAAATTTTCTTATCACATGAACAAAAATGTAGAGTAAGACATGGTCATAATAAAACAAAAACATAATATTGACATCCAATTAAAATGAAACAAGTTACCAAAACACCTAACTAACAATCCCTTTGCCCTTGGATTAATATGCACTCTTCCTCCTTAAATCAACACATTGACAAAGAGAGAATTAGCCGAGTGTCTGCCTTTCCCTATGTGCTATTCAACTGTCTAAGGCTAGTAGCCACCTGTGATTCACCTCTTTCGTGTTGGCCTGGGGACGGGCTGGTGGAGATGTTGGGGGCGAGCGAATTGCCTTTTGTCATCATTGGCAAAGAGAGAAACCATAAAGAGATAAAGCACGAAGTGCAAACATAAATATGATAAAAAAATTTAGGTTGAAATATTTCATAATTTATGGGATAAAATAGAGTAGCTAGTTTCCCTAAAAGGTTTGTTACTTTTCTTAAAAAGTCTGCTGGAGTTTTATTGGCATAGTTTGATTTATTTTAGAAAAGTTTGTTATTTTATGAAAAGTAAGTCATTATCATTTTATAAAGGGATTAGGGTATGTTATATTGGATAAGTTATGAGTTAATATAATTTTTAATTTTCATCATGGTATCATGGCTTATGGTTAGAAGGGGAGTCTTGACACAACTGTAAAGTTGTTGCTTTGTGACCAAAAGGTCACGGGTTCGAATCCTGGAAATAGCCTCTTGCAAAAAGCAGGGCAAGACTACATACAATGGATCCTTCCCCAGGACCCCACATGGTGGGAGCTTCATGCACCGAGCTGCCCTTTTGGTTTTTTATTAATTCATTTTATACTCTTCGTGCAATTATATCTCTAAATTCTTCGAATCATCTCTTAATTTGTGTTATCTGATTTTTTGTTGCTACCTATATACCTTTATCCACTCTTATCAAATTGCTTAATCTCATTATTAAATTTCAAAATTAATTTCGCACATAATCACCATCTCAATGTCACCATAGAATTTCTCTCTTCTATTATTTTCTTTATCCCAACAAAATCTCTCATTTCTTTTTGCTCGAACAAAAGCTCGAACTACGTGGTACCTTCTCTATATCATCACTTTAATCTCCGACTCTACCTTTGATCTTTTAACAACATGCTTCCCTTCTACTTGAGATCCTCAACACTTTCGACATCACGCGCCCCAACTATTGCATGCCCTCTATTGTCCCTTTGCATCTCTAGAGCACCATCGCCTGAACAACCTTTGCCACCTAACCGAAGACCCTCATGCCTCCAAATCAACATTGACCGGTGCTGTCGCTACTGGTCTTCAGTGCCTTTCTCTCTTGAAGCCAATGTGAGAGCATTGGATTGACATCAATTTTGACATCACCCATCCACTGTTGCTCCTGCAGTCCATGCTACTAATGTTGTTGCTGCCACACTACCCTCTTCCTTCTTCTTGCAGCAAAGACACCACTCCATCACTTGCCGTGACTGCGTGCAAATCTCACCTTCAACACCACTCTTTGCTGTCGGAGGAAAGCCTCGTCGTGTCCTTTTGTTGCCACTTGCCATCGATGTTGGCCTTTCACTGTTAAATCCTATCTACTAGGAATTTCAATATAACCCACTTTTGCATCTGTTAATTTCTCATAAATGCCACTATTTGATAGTATCCGTACGTGAAACTCCTTTCCTAGGGTATCTATTTCATCACCTCAACAGATATCTAGCTTAGTATCTCAAATCATTTTTCTAGAATTTTCCTTAACATGATAACATTTATTTAAATATAGATGGGGATGAGTGTTATTTATTATTTCTTCAATCATTAACTTTTTGATATCAATATATTTTCTTGTTTATATTAAAGTGCTTAGGTAAGAGCATAGGACATTAGTGTTAATATTATTAAAATAGGATCACACTCAACTTTAAAATTATAAAGATACTAAAAATGTTTTAAATGGATTCAAAGCAATAGGGTAAAAAAAAATACAAGATATGGTAAACAATGATCAAGAAGAGGGTAGAGGTATCTTATTGAGGAGGATGAACAAGAATAGCGGAGAAGAATAGTTTATAAAAAATATTTTAATATTTCGAATAAATCTTTAAAAAAAAATAAGAATACATGAGGAAAAGGAAACGAGAAGAGGAAGAATAAACGTAGAGAAGATATGGAAGAAAATTCTATAAAAATGAGTGGAAAATGCCATGTTGGGTGGACAGAGACTTTGGAGGCATATACCTTTCCTTATTTGTTACACTGTCAATGTGAGTGATTGTATAATTCATACTTGAGTGTGGCAATTCATTATAGTTACTTTGTGTGACTAAACAGGTAAGCATTGTTAGATACTCTGTGGTTTTTGAAAATTTGGGTTTGATCAAACATCCTAGTGCAGATTGAGGATATGAGATGACATGTTGCCCGACAAAGTTTCTGTTCTTAATTGAACAGGCAAGCTGAAAAATGTTTAGACATTTTTTCTCATTGTCTTTGCATCCTAATATGAGAAAAAAAATAATAAAAAAGCAATAAGATACCTCTCTGGTATCTGAAACAAATGATTCTATGTCTGGAAACAATCAAACAAGATAAAAAATACTGTCGCTATTAAATTCTTTTTTATTGGACATAAGGCATTGCTAAAAATATGCTCATATGGTGCTTAAGCAGATCCCAGGGTGTGAACAGATAAATGCTTCTTTTCAACGAGCATATTATTTTTCAGAGTTGTATTTTATTTAATATAAAATGTGGTCTTCTGATTCAAAACAACATAGTTCTTTGCAGTGTCCCTTCTTACTTTCAACTTTTCTCTCAGGAGCAACAAGGAGAAATTGCAATTATAACAAACTTGTTTAACCCATCATATAAATTGGAGGTGGCTTCACCTGTTCCATCAGTTGGTCTGGTAAGTTTGTATAAAAAAAATGATAGTTGAAGTTTGCTCACTTATATTAGTGCAGTGAGGCGGAGCTTAATTAATTTTCTCTTGATGTGAAATATACATATATTTTTTCGATGGCATCAGTTTCTATTGGATGGAGGATTATGTCAAATCTCAAAAGCTAGTTATTGTAGCTTAAAACTATGTCAAAGCCCCAATGAATGACTTTGAGATGACTAAGGCCCATCTGTAGCTCCAGTAGTTCTGCTAATGCAGAATTCTGGGACATGATGGAGTTCAGCTGCCTTATTGAGGATGCTGACTTCTTTCACTTACATGCCTTTGCCTTAGTTTGCTGATATATTTGATATCGATGAGTTGATTAACTACAAATTACATCTGCAGCCAAGAGCAACTGTCTGCTTTCCCCTTGGTGAAGTGTCAGTGGAGGAGAAGAAAGACCAGGAAGCTGAGAAAGTACTGTCTATAAGTGGAATTCTCAAAGGTTACCTAATGAATGGAGTGTGTACTGCATTATACCAGAATGAGGAGCTGAATCTAAGTTACCGTTACAAGGTGATATATCCTATATCTTTGTTTTTGCAATGTTTTTTTTTGACTAATGATGGTACCTTTTCACTTGGAGAACAAAACTAATTATAGTTTAGTTAATTTTTATGTTTGTAGGATGAAAATATGTCTTTCATACCAAGTATCTCTCTACCATCACAAGCACTCTCCTTTGCATTAAAGCGCCGTTTTAATCCCTCAGACAAGATGAGGTTAGCACTTTATTCTAACTTCCTATATTGTATACTAGCTGTTGCATTTTCCTTTCAACTAAGACAAATGCAACTTCTTTGTTATGAAGTTGAGTTAATCTTTATCATAGATGGAAGTGAATGCCCATGAATCTTTTCCCATGGCACTTTTACTTTTGCTAATCTTTCTGTTGGTACATCAATTTTGATGTTAGACAGGTTAGAACATGTATTTGATAAGCTTGTGACAAGTGTATGTAGGATCACAACAAGAGGAAGCTTTGCAGATCAAGGGTGATTAAATGTTTGGTAAGAGGAAGTTCTAAAGATCAAGGGTGATTGGATATTTGATAAGAGGAAGTCTTAGTAGTTCAAGGGTGATTAGATATCTAACAAGGTGTTATGATAGGTCAAGGTTGATTAAAGGCTCAGGAAGGTGAAAAAGACTTCCAACAAAGGTCCTCGAGAAAACAAAGGTCATGCTAAAGGAGAAGGGTATTCTCCAATTATTACATGGATTTTATTCGTGCGATGATGAGAGAGAGCACATGTAAAACTGGGTAATCAAGGGCTAGATTAGGGTCGGATGAAAGCCTCAGAAGTGGCTTAGTTAATGCTTTAGTCATTGAATTGTGATTACTAATTAATTGATAATCAAGTCAACTTACTAGACTACCAGACCTTATTACTATTGTGCCGGTTAACTAAGTGGTCAACTGATTAATTGAGTTGATTGAGACTAGGTGGTAAACTGATTAATTGAGTTGATTGAGTGGACTCAGGAGGGTACTCTGTTCATGGTCTTTGTTGAATAGACAACCATCAACTCATTAGATTCAACTAATTCATTAGAATAAAATGGCTAGTTATTATAACAACCATTTTTATAAGCTATTGCTGAAGATAGTTGACTAATGGGTTCTTGAGTCGACTAATGGACACATAATTAGTTATAACATAATGGCTAATGTAGGATTGCAAGCACGCTAGAGAGGAGGGAGTGAATAGCGTGTTCAATTTTTGAGATGATAGTAATTAAAAACAGAGTAATAATTAAAATGCAACGGGAATAAACTAAGTATATGAATTGCAAACACAGAAATAATACCACACAAGACAAAGACAAATCGTTTAACGTGGTTCGACTTCCCCTTGGGTTCCTACTCCACGACTTATGATCCGTTAGGTGGATCACTCTCGAAATCTCTCAAATAATTCTCCTTTTCGGATCTCTTTTGAAGGTGGAGAAACCTCTTAACAAGACAATAGTTAATATATCAAATAACAAGTAAATAAGTATTAGGCAACAATAAAAATACCAAATGACAAATGATGTTGCCTATGAAATTTGAAAGAGCACTTACGAGCAATATAACAGCATGACAATTTTGAATGTGTAAATGAAGTTGACATGACACATTTTCAATCGCTTGGAAACTCTTCTAGTCTCCCGGACCATGCTGACTCAGTTGCTGATCTGATCAACTAGAAGTTCGGGTTTAGGTGACACAACAACTTCTGGTTGCTAGGATGCCTTCTGGGTGCCTGGAGCAAGGTCAACTCTATCCCTTGACTGCCTCCATCATATCGTTGGATTTGGACTTTGGGTTACTCGGACATTAAGGTCGTCGCGACCTCTTCTGGTCGCCTGAGAGTCCAGTCAGATTGATCTTCTTATGCGACTTGATTGATCAATCTCATCGATGCTTTAGGTCAAACCCAGATGTCTTCCTGCCACCTGATCAAAGACTTTCTTTTTGCACCGCAAGATTAGTCCACAAGTATATTCTAACATTTGGACAACAATTGTTGCCACTTCGAAACACAAAGCGATTTCTCCGTTAGGTTTGCACCTAGTTATTAAAACTACCCTCAACCCCAGAAGGATGAAGCACTCCTCACCACTTTGTGTCAAAAATTCTCTTTTAGCTTACCTGTCGCGTACCTTCAAGAGTTACTTTGCTAAGTGTCTAGTCCAACTGCTTGCTGACCTACTAAGACTTCCACTACTTCTGATGTCTGTGACGTTTGGCCATAGAGTTAAGTCAACCTACTTGTCGGATGTCTAGTCTCCTTGAGCTATATGACCTACTAGGGTTTTCCTTCTACTTGGTCTTTGGTCTACTAGGTTTTCCTTCGGCTTGGATTTTGGTCTGCTAGGTTTTCCTTCTACTTGAATTTTGGTCACCAGTTTTGGTATATAGACCAAATAATACAATGCAAGCAAAAGTTCCTAGATTCATGGAGATATAGAACAACATATAAGTTATCATGCTTGCATATCCATCATTTGAGTCTCCAACAATTATTCCAATAATTATATATCTGATTTGACCAATGGATGAATATGCAAGCATACATTTCATGCTTATTTGAGTAATAACAATGAGATTCCCCAATATCATGCTAAGAATAGCTAGGATTTTTAGAAGAAGATGCCATTCGTTTTATGAGAAATAAAAAGGAATATCGAAAATTCGCATGGCTGAAGCTGAAGCAACTACTTTCGAAGTAACAAAACGAAAAACAACGTAAGTGGGAGAGTCAAAGTAGAAAGAGGATTCCACACTTCTTTCTCATTCAAAACCGTGCATGAGACTTTCATCGACCTACTAAGTCCTCTTGTGAAGTTTCTTGCTCCTGTACGCTTGACAAACTTATTAGATCCGCAAAATAGTTTAACTTTAAACTTCGTTGCTATATATCAAAGCGCAGGTTTGATGTAGTGCTCTCTACACTAACAGTCTTCCCTTTTTTATGTATGGAAATCAGGTTAAAAGTTAGAAACATAGGTTTTGTAAAACATTTCTCCCCCTTGAATATGATATTTTTGTTCTCCTTCTTTTTCCTTAACTGTTTTAACTTCAAAACTCTTTTCTTCTCCTTTAAAACTTTTATTTTTCTTCCCTTTTTACATACATAAAAAATGAGTTCATCGGAGGAAAGAAAACATGATTTTAAAAGTTTTTATAAATAAAAAAAAAATAACCTTATTTTCAATCAAGTTTGCAAAATTAGGATTTCAAAATCAAGCTAATTTTTTAATACACCTTTTTAAAGAAATTCTATTTTCTCTTATGCATACAATGAATATAAAGTTAAATTAATTTAGAGCATTTATAACTAAACAATAATCAAATTAAGCATATATTAAAATAACTAAAGTCATACAATGTCAACAAGTCAAAATGAAGTAAATTCAAAGTAAAAAAAGTTGACCATAGTTAAACAAAATTGACATAGTCAATTAAGATTTTAACTAGTGAGATTAAGTCAAGACCAGTCAAACAACAGTCAAAATAAAATACTAAAGACAACTAGCTTTTCACCAACCCGAATTAATTTGAATTTATCGTTTTACTGGTTCGGGCGTTCGGGAGCATTTCGGGTGACCTGAAGGTTCAACATTTAGTTAATTTTAATTTAAATTCTAACTAAAGTTATCAAGTCTTAAGTTTATAAGTCATTTGCATTGGTTTTGGTTGACGAAAGTCCTAATTTAAAAAGTTAACTAAGTTAATCAATCAAAAATATTTTTTAAATAAAAAATAAATTTTTGAAAATAATTTAAAAATCCTTTTGACATGCCTAACAAATGTTTCCAACTTAAATGTCTATGAGACATGAGCTTTCTACGAGTTGGTCACCAAACCGATCAATTTGTAACCTTGGTTTATATTGATGCATGGACATAAGGATGGAACCAAGGTTTAGTCCTAGCATCTCACTCCCATAGCTCAATACACAAACAGTTAAGCTTAAGTGTTTGTGAGATGTGAAGACTATTTAGATCTATAGGTTCATATAATCTATGGTGGATCCTAAGCTAAGTCCCTTTTTTTTTTTAAATGTAAACAAGTATATATAATAATTAACATATGAAAGCATCCTAGTTAAACTCCTCTAAGTTGAAGATTTGCTTCTTTTTATTTTTCAAAATTTTCAATATGAACTTTTCCAATATAGACTTTAACTGATCAACTTGAGTCTACAAGATAGAGCTCTCTTCCTCAAGCTGTGAGTTGAGGTCCACCTTGAACCTTCTTAGTTGAAGAGTCAAAGTTAGTCTCCCTCTTAAGGTCTTTGACCTCCTTAAGAAGGGACTTAAACTTAGTTAAAGTTTTAGATAATGGGCAATTGCAACATAACGTTTTTCAGTTAGGGGATCTGGCATCTCATCAGCAGACTCATATGAGTCACTGATGAAATCTTGATTGTGCGAGTTGGATTTCGGTTTTGACTTGAGCTCAGACTCTGACTCGAACTTTGAAGCTTCTTCTATAGCCATCGATGCCATGAAGTTAGTCTAATTCGGAGGAGGCTCATCCCAAGTTGCCTTTAGTGTCTTCTTTCTCCTTTTCTTTTTTTGGCTTGCCTAAATCCTTTGACTCCTTTAGAAGAGGACATTCTGACTTGTAGTGCCCTTTCTTGTTACATTTGAAGCATCTGATATTTGCTTTGTTGACTTGATCCTTTTTCATTTCTCTTTTTACCACTCTTCTAGAAAAATTCTTCCTTATTATCTTTTTCACCATATTTGCAACTTCTGAAGATGGATTTTCTTCATCGGTTTAGGGTTCAGACTCGTACTTTGATTCGGTTTCGACCTTGGGTTTGGACTTGGACTTTGATTTTGACTTGACTCCATCATATTTTTATGCAATCAAAGAGATACTTTTCTTTCCTTGATCAAGTATACTCATATAGTTCAAAATCACAAAATAATTCATCTAATTTAATTGAAGACAAGTCTTTAGACATTTTATACACATCTACTATATATGTCCATAAAGTAGTCCTTGGAAATATTTAGAGTGCGTACTTGTTAGATTTTGGTTCTCGATTTACTCTTCGATTGCATGGATGTTGTTGAGGATTTCTTTGAATCTTCCATGGAGTTGGCTCATTGACTCACATTCTTCATTTGAATATTTACAACTAGATTTAAAAGCAAGTCTTTTTGACGGTTCTTGAGTTAGCTGATCCTTTATGCTCCTGTAGCTCCTTTGCATTGTTGAATGATCCAACCTTACCGAGCTACTCTTGAGTTAGACCGCAATGAAGAGTAGTTGTGGTCCTTGTATTTGCTTGAGCCTTCTTGATGTCGTTGGTCCATGACTCGAATCCTGCTAGTTCACCATTTACATCTCTTGGCGGGTTAAAGCTGACTTTGTATAATTCTCAATTTCACATTTTAGATAGTACTTCATTCTACTCTTGCAATAGGAAAGTTGTTGTTATTGAAAAAAGAGGACGACAAGAACTACTATAACCTTCGTGCAAATCCATAAGGCAAAAATCCTCCAAGGCTTTGAAAGATCTTGGGTAAATAGCATATGTATAAATAGCAGCACAAGTTGATTGTTTAGGTTAGATTCAAGCTTAGGTTAGGTTTGGGTTAGGCTAGGGTTTGGTTTAGGCTAGGGCTTAGTTTTTGATTAAGAATTATAATTAGGGTTTAACCCAATTCAAAACGCAATCATGACCGTAGGTTAAATTCAAACTTAGCTTTGGGTTCTCTAAGCGATTGTTTTTAGAATTAGCTTCTAGGTTGTAGCAAGATGCATGCGCTTTTCTTAAAGTAGCCACATGCCTTAGACAAAGCTATTTCAAAATGACACATCCAAAAGATTGAATATTAACTTCAATTGATTACACGAGGTAGAATTTCTCTAATTATCTAGCCTAGACATGCATTAATAGAGCTTCCCTAACTTTCTATCAGTTTAACCTACTTTGATACCAATTGTATGATCGCGAGAACGTTAGAGGATTAGAGGAGGGGAAGGGGGGATGAATAACATGTTCAATTTGGTTCGAACTAAAATTTATGGTCTAAAAAACTGATTTTGTTCAAAAATTCGGTCTATTCGGTTTAACCGAATAAAAAAATTCAAAACCGAACCCGAACCGAATTAACCAAATTAACCAATTTTTTGGAAACAAAAAACCGAATTTCCGAATAAACCGAACTGAATTTTTAAATTCGGTCAGTTTATTTGGTTTAACCGAACTTTTGCTCACCCCTAATTATAGTAGCTACCCAGTAGCTTCTACACGGTATAAATCATAAATTCACCCTAAACACGTTGTAGCAGCGATCAAAGGATATTTTTAGATAAAATCATGGGAAAGACGTCCATTTAACTTTTTTTTTTAAAATGGCGCCCTTTTGATAATTTGTAAAATTTGGGACGCCCTTTTGATTTTTGCCCAAAATAAATTGAGGGAAAGCATTGCTAATGCGTTTAATTGGTTGGTGGTTAATCTGCATGGAGATGGAGGGAAGCATGTTGCTCGCGGGGGTATATGTAAGATTGGAGAGGAAGGTGAGATCAAATGAATTAAATATGACAATTATATTAAATGGAGTAGGATTGGCGTAGTTAGTTAGTTCTTAAGTTTGGCAACGTTACTTAGGATGGGTCATGCTGTAAGCGTTGTGGCGTTTCAATATGGAATAACAGAAGCAGGCGGTGCATGCCTTGATGGGCATGCGAATCAATCGAGGAGAGAAGTTAGCGAAGACTAACAAAGTTTTCAAGCAAACATCATCAATTTTTACTTAAGTTATTTTTTATACTTGTTAGAAATTTTATTTAAATATACAATATTTTATAACTCTATAGAAATGATAAATTTGTAATTTTTTATGCCATAAGTAACAAATATGCATCACTATCTTGTTTATTTTATGGTATTATTGATATGCAACTTCAACAGTTAAATGATCGTTTCTTAGGTACGAAGTTACTCCTTGGTGTAACTTGTTTGTGTCCACAAAACTCATTTTTGACTTTTGATGAAAAAAAATTGATGCAAGTAGTTGAGTTTTATCCATAAAATTTCTCAAGATTTGATATCCTCGTACTTGATGATCAACTTAAAATTTATATATATGATATGAGCTCTAACAAAGCATTTTATTGAAAGGCCATGGTGATCTTTCAAAGAAATTAGTTATGTCAAAGAAAAGTATAACGTACTAGTTGTTTTATAGGCTTTTGATATTGATATTAATTATACTGGTTGCGACTATGACCGTAGAGAGAGTGTTTTCTGCTATGAGAATTGTGAAAGATAAGTTGCGCAATCGAATGAGTGATGATTGGATGAATGATAGTCTTATTATCTATGTAGAGAGATGTATTTTTAATGGTTGATAATGAAGTTATTGTACAAAGGTGTCAAAATATGAAGATTCGAAAAGAATAATTGTAAGATAATTATTTTATGGTGTTTTGTGATTATAAGATTTTATATATCTTTTATTTTATTAATTATATTATATTGTTGTCTACACCAAGGTTTAGGGTTTCGTTCCGTGCCGGGCGGAACAGGATTTTTTTGCCTGCTTGGTTTGATCAAACTCATCACTACTTTAGGTCGCTGGGATCTCTTCCAATCGCCTGGATCACCAAGTTGCTCTTACCAAAAGGTTAGTGCATTAGTATGTTCTAACATTGGGACAACAACTGTTGCCCACCTTAACTTGGAAACAAAAAGCGGTTTCTCCATCAAGTTTGCTCCCCTGAAGGGTGAAGCATTTCTCATCACTTTCTGTGTCAGAAAATCTCTCATAGCTTACTTGCTTGGTATGCTAGGATTTACATTACCAAGTGTCTGGTCTAACCTGCTCACCTACTTCCACTACTTTTGATATCGGTCACTTGATCTCTTTGCCCAATGTTAGTCTCTTTAATCCATCTGGACTTTTCCTACCTAATGTCTGGTCACACCTGACCTACTAAGTCTTCTTATCAAGTTTTCTGTACCTGCACGCTTAACAAACATATTAGATCGATAAAATAGTCTAACTTTAAACTTCTGTCATATATCAAAATATTGGTTCAATGTGGTGCTTTTTGCACCAACACTTAATTTGTTATAATAGTTGTTTCTAGAAGCTACTATTGAAAGTAGTTAACTGATAGCTACAGGGAGTTGACTGAAATGACGAGTAGCATCGTTGCGCACCAGTGACCAGTCGACTGAAGTTGAGGAGCAATCACTTGATTACAGGGTAGATTGGATGATTCTAGAGGATTCTTGGAACCTTAGGAGAGGCTTATAAATACAAGAGCATGTTGGCTACGAAAAACATTCAACTCACAAGTTATGTTGTTAAATTCTTTTCTCTCAAACTCTTCTCTACACCTTTCTTTCATACTTTTATAACTAACGCATGGTAAGAAGTTTCTCTACCTTCAGAGGATTTTCGAGAAGGAGAAAGCAGTGAAATTAGTGAAGTGACCTGTTGAAAGATTAAAGGCTGTGGAGTAGGAGCTTGGGGGCAGTCGAAATTCATATATCATTGAGTTAGCATTGTCTCTTTCTCAGTTCCTTTTGTGCATTTCTTTTGTTGTGCATTGCATTTAGTTATCTTGTTATAAAATGATTTCTCTTGCTGCATCTGAGTTTGTTAAAGCTAATCACCCCCTCTTGCTTCTTTCGATCCTACACCTTCTGCACTTTTAAAATATGCAATTAACTCTAAACATTAGTCGGATTTTCAATATAGAGATTTGCTACCTTATTGGGAGACACATGAGTTTGGTAAGTTTTTTAAAATCTTTTTTGTTTCCTTTTTTGGTAAGATTTGGAATTGATATAGAGGATGGCAGTTGCCTGACAGATTTAGGTTGTGCCCAGCACAGCCAGATAGGGGCACAACACTATGGTTTTATGATATGCAAGATTTTTTTATTGTCTAGAGTCTATGTCGATTGATGACCATCTAGAATTTTCCTACTATTGTCCTGAGCTTGAAAGATGAAGTGCATAAAATATATGACAAGTTGATGTTTCATTAACTTTCTCAAATGCCATTGATACATGATAAAAAAATGCCTTGATCTTCTTCAGGATTGGAAATAACCTACATATGTTTTAAAAAATGTGGTAGTATATGTTTGAGGTAATGTTGATCTTTATGCACAAAATCTATAAAATAAATTCATGTAGTACCCAAATTGCTGAGACTTTGATCTCCTCATTGACTTAATTATTTT
This sequence comes from Zingiber zerumbet, assembly GCA_037833815.1. Lineage (NCBI taxonomy): Eukaryota > Viridiplantae > Streptophyta > Magnoliopsida > Zingiberales > Zingiberaceae > Zingiber > Zingiber zerumbet. The sequence continues at coordinate 17,360,957 of JBBMJZ010000126.1, forward strand.
TGCCTCTTTTTTCTTCTCTCAAAATTCTTGCTATTTTCTAATATTGTCTGCCTTTTCAATTAGGACTGCAAAAATTTGTTTGAGTAAATTTTATCTATATTTTCTTCCTTCAGTTATTGGTACCACTTTGACTCTAACGATTGGAGCATCGTGTATAAGCACACTGTTGGCAAGGATCTGAAGTTTAAAGCTGGTTATGACTCAGAGGTGCGACTTGGATGGGCATCTTTTTGGGTAGGCTTCAATTTACGACTGCATAATTTACAGACTGCATCTTAGAGTAGTAAATGATAACTAGAGTTATCTATGGAAAATTTAGTTATTAATAGTCACAAAAATGACTGTTATACAAGTACAGTCATCATCCATCCTCATCCAGTAGTGCTTGTTCTGTTGACATCTCACAGTAAGTGACGATAGGATTTTCTTAAAGCATAAATTTTCATGTAAAATTAAAATTTAAAATTTATTTCACGCATGGAGTAGTTGTACTGTATTAGTTGACTTGGAAAATAATTATTATTGGGATATTCCTGTGAAGGTTGGGGATGAAGATGGCAATGCCAAGGCAGCACCAATGAAGATGAAAGTCCAGTTCATGGTCCAAGTACCGCAGGATGATATCAGTAACTCAGTTTTGTTGTTTCGGGTTAAGAAAAGGTGGGACTTCTAGTCGTGTTTTGTCTCGTAGTAAAGTGGTGTCTTCAACACATTGTTGTCTACGTTATTCCTCATAATTAAAGATCATTAGTTTCAATAATTTCAGTTTTTGGTTTCTTATGATAATATCAAGTTTGTGATACGGTAGTGCTTTGGGCGGTAAACTAAACAGACATCGGTGAGCTTATCCGGTAGTTGACCTGATGGAAGTTTGCTACACAAAGGGAACATGGCTAAGACTAGATCTCTTAAAGATGCATCAAAGGTTTTTTTTTCTTTATATATATCCAAAATAGATCAAGCTAGTGAAATTAATTTCTTTTTTCTTTAGGAGTGAAACAACATGGAAGTGCTGAACTAGTTCCAACAATTTTTCTTTTTTGAAGATCGTGGTCACAATTTTCATAGATTTTGGCTCTCTTGCACTTATAAATACTTAGGTATACTCACCTTAGATAAGTATTTTGCTTTCACAAGCATTGTATAAGCATCTGAGGAGCTTGGTTCGAGAATTTTGGTGTGCTTTGACATTTTTCTCTAGTGTGCGTAGGTTGACTCATACTGTTGGAGTTGGATTATGAAACACAGATCATCTCATCATCAACATTGTCAACTGTTTTCTAACACGTCCTTTTGGTATCCTTGGTGGGAAATTGATTGAATTAAATGAAGACTAGAGTACAAGAAGAATCGATCTTGAAATCCCGAGTCTTCCACAATCAGATTGCAAATCCCTATAGTACGAAGCCAACAAACTAGCAGAGGCTGCATTCCTATTCTCTCAGTAGCTGCCAAGTCACAATATTTAAAAGGAGTTGATAGAAACACTCAATTTTCTCACAGCCTTATTAAGAGAAATAATAAAAGGAATGAGATAGTGGCTGTGGAGAAAAGAAATGGTGACCTAACTACATGATTTAAGGAGGTTGTGGAGGAATGTGTGGACTACTACTAGTCATTTGATCAGAACGGATGCTTCTAGGGCAAACTTTCAAGTGGAATGATGAAATCACGAAGGCCCTATTCAGCATCGTTGATTAGAAAGCCTCAGGACTAGATGACTATGGTACAAATTTGTTTATGCAGGCATGGACTATGGTACACTAGGGATTCAAGGCTGCCATCATGAAATTCTTTACCAATGGTAGACTCCTCAGGAATCACACTTTAATATCTTTGGTGCTGAAATCAATACATGCCAGCAATGTTTGGAATTACAGATGAATCTAATATCGCACGATATTCTACAAGATCATTGCAAGGATAGCGGATGAGATATTGCACCTAGCACAGGTAGCTTTTGTGACCGGAAGGTCCATTGTTAACAGCATACATCTTGCACAAGAGCTCCTTGAGAAGTACTCCAGGAAGAGAATCTCACCATGATGCATATTAAAAATTGACCTCTTGAAAGCCTTTGATTTAAGTGTATTGGGGTTTCCTACAAGAGATGCTCTAGGGGCTTGGCTTCCCATTGAGATCTGCATCATGGAATGCATCACCATCACTTTCTCTTTAACCATTAATGCCGGCACATATGGATATCTTAGTGAAGCTAGAGTGTTGTGGCAGGGAGATCCATTGTCACAGTAGCTATTTGACGTCTGTATTGAGGCTTTTGCTAGGAAAATACAATAACTTACATCAGGGTTGGAGTTTCACTTCCATCCCAAATGTGCAGCTCAGAATCACTCACTTTGCTTACGTAGATGACCTACTGCTTGCTAGAGGGGATGCACCATTAGTCACAACACTAGTTGCATGCTTGGAAATGTTTGGACTGGACTGCATACAATTAAGCTGAAGTCAAGGATCTATCTGGCAGCAGTGGATAAGCAGACAAGGAGACTCATGGACATAACTGGATTTTTGGAAGGACAAATGCTTTCAGATACTTGGGAATCCTACTACTAGCTTTAGAAAAATTCAGCCCACTCTTAGTCACACTCATTGGAAGAATCAACTCCTGGCAAAAAAAAAAAAAAGACCCTCACATATTCCGAAAAAACTCAACTCATAACCTTAGTGCTCCAAGGGATAGAATGCTTTTGGCTCTGCACCATGCCATTGCCATATGGAATTGTGGATAGCATATATGGAATATGCTGAGCTTTTGTATGGTCAACAATGCATCCACCTATCTTATGGGTTGATATTTGTAAGTCAAAGGAGGAAGGTGGGCAAGGTTCCAGAGATAAATAGGACACTTTCAGGGATCAGGATTCCCTGCACCACACGGTTAGGGCTCAAGAGGCCTAGTACTCTGGGAACTAAGGTGTAAATGAGTTAAGTCGCTCGTAAGCTGTTCGCGAGCAATTTGATCAAAACTCGACTCGAGTTCGAGCTGGCTTGATTAGAAATCAAGTCGAGCTCAAGCTTAATTATTACTAGCTTGTTGAGCCAAACGAGCCAATAATGATATATATTTTTAATGTATAAAGTATAATATATTAATTTTTTTATTAAAAAATAAAAAAAAAATTGAGTTAGGGTTTGAGCCCATAATTAAATATCAACCTTAAGCTCAACTCTACAAGCTCAAACGAGCTCGAGTCTGTATAAATTGAGTTGAGCCGAGCTCGAGCCTAAGCTGACTCGAGATCGCTCGGCTTGTTTATAGCCCTACTGGGAACTAGCACAGTCGGATGTCATGAACGCCAAGCTGGCTAGCAAGTCTGTTGATGTGGAACCAAAATACAAAAGTTAGGGCCTCGATAAGTTGGAGGGAACTTAATATCAAATCACTTGTTTACACCGAAAGAAATAGAGAAAAGAAATAAAAAAATATTTTTAATTTCTTATATTTGATTGTTGCTTCAATTAGTCCAAGGCAAATAAAAAAAACCTATCTCGTGACCATAAATAATTAAGAAAATTCCTCTTCTTGCAATTCTAGCTAAAATAATAATTGATTTCTTTTCTCTTTACTAAAATTATTTCTTTTATCTTCTAATTTTTTGTTCACCGAGAACCATAGCTTAATAGTGCAACTGGCACGTGGCACGGGTAAAAGGAAAAATAAATAAATAAATAAAGTGATAGCTGTCACATATATTGAAAGTTATTCAGAATTAAGAATTTGAGCATTAAAATAAATGTCCAAATTTAATAAATTTACAAAATACTAAAAATGTTTAATAAGAATAAAAATGAGCATTGCCTCTCAGGTGCATGCCATTACTCTTTTGGATAATAGGTGTCCAAGAATATAAGCTTAGAAAGAATGAATGAGCTGAATCTCAAAATGGACGATCATGCATATCATAATATGCATGAGATTTTGTATGTTATATATTTTATAAAATATGTAAGGTGCAACGATAAAACGCTTGATGGATACTCAATAGCATCACGGTTTGATTTTTGATGGATACTCTATTTTATATGAAAAATTATAGAAAAATGACGCGAAATACGATTAATCATGTGGGAATGAGCAACGCCCACTTGGTGAAGCGACCTTGTTTGCTACCCATGATTCTCGTACCTAGTGAAGCATGACGTTCTACATCGATGGGTCGATTGTGAAGGTCAACCGCCAATGGTCTTCAACGTGAACACTTTTTGAATTTACCTGGTGGTGAGTAAAAATTTCCGTGAAACTAAACTAATCAACTCAAGATTAGTTGGTGAAAACCTAACTTATATAGCCAATGTCAAGTTGACGCCAACAAACAGAGTAATCAAGAATATCCCAAGTACTTAAAACCACTAAAAGTTTAGGTCATGATCACTAAATTGTTATTGTAACATAACATAAAAATCTTATTAAATGAATTAGAAAAATAGAATAAATATAACTTACAACTTTTTTAATAAAGCTATCCTTTTATTATAATCATATTATTTCTTAGAAAATTGGTGAATTATAATAAAAAAATTCAAACTATCATTTATTTAATAAAAAACTAAGATATAATGTATTAGGTGAATTATAATAAAAGATTCAAATAATGTCATGTATTTAATAATAAAGCATGAGGTTGTGTAATAGGTAAACTATAATAAACAATTCAAGTAACAGCATCAATTATTTAATAATAAAGCATGACGTAATACTATCGAAGTCCTTGACTATAGTTATCTTAAAATAGGCAATCAACTTTAACTTTACAATGGAATCAATAGTATTTATATTTCTATTAGTTTTGTCTTGATTTGTAAAAGAATAGCAAAATAACATTATAAAAATAATAACTGAATTTTGTACCACAAGTCCATGACTAATAGTGTTATGACGTCAAAAATACCCTTTGTCATCCCTTTGACAATCAGTACACGCCGCAAAACTGCATATTCTTATGACGTCAAAAACAGCGACTACGCAGCACTCTTATGAATCTGGAAAACATTGACTAGATGGCAAAGGAATAATAAAAGCAACAATAATCACTAAGATTTTGATTGAATACACTAAACAACAGTTAGTAAGCTGCATTCTTATGAATCTGGAAAACATTGAATAGATGGCAAACAATAATAAAAGCAACAATAATCACTAAGATTTTGATTGAATACACTTGTCATAATTTTTTTCAGTGTACTAAATCTAGGAAGCATTTGAATGTGTTGTCAAACAATGACATTTTATTCTACAAAATCTGAAACTATGCACGGAAGTATCTAAAACAATTGCACGGATATGATGCAACGTCCTCGTATACTTGTATATGTACATTGTATGTCTTGGTGAACTGCATACAGAATCAATCCTATACCCGAAAGGAGATGCATTCTTCATCCATCTCTGCAATGTGAAAAAGGAATTTTCAGTATGTGGAGACTTCAACCAAGCTACTGTGTTTGTTGTTGCACTTACCAAAGTGACAAATATCTGAGATGCAATTTGTGAAAGCACTGATATCCGTGTTTACTACTTCAAATGGCATAGATAACTAAAAACAATAGTGCAACTGAACCCAAAGATTCCGGCAAATCCAAATTCTCAGTGGTTTATTTCACATAACTCCCATTTGCCCTCACCATCAATAAGTTTCAGTTCCATTGAATGAAATGGTAAGAGAGCAGGCCGCTGTAAAATGCATATTGAGATTTAAGCAGTGCAATTCTCAACCCAAATTTCTATACACAATTAAAAACCTTCCTTTGATTTGTTACCTGAGAGGATGTAATGACAGTTATTCCCATTTCATTTGCTAATTTGTAGAGATGCTCTTCAACATCAACACTAGTGGCACTGTCACAGAAAAAACAACTAAAATGTTTCATTTTCAATTCAAAGAAAATCATCCAAATTTGAACAATGTTGTTGCTTGCATACTTGGTACACTCGTCTAGGACACCATATTTAGGGTGGTGGAAAAATAAGCGAGCCTGGAAAAAGTACATAAGCTAGGCATAAATGATAACAATTGACATAAAAATTTATAAACCAGGGTCAAGAAATTTACCATTCCTAGCCTCTGTTGTTCTCCTAGAGAGAGAACATCTTCCCAGTTAGCAGTAGCATCCCAACCTTCTCGTTCAAGAAGATAAACTAACCTAACACCATCTAGAATGGTTTTTAGGTGAACATCCAGAAGTCTAGTTGCCTCAGATTTTTCACCTACATATCATAATATGAAGGATACACTTCTTACTAGATGTGAGCAAAACGTGCCAAATATTATCCTTTACCACACAATCGTTCATAAATTACAAAATTCCAATAACAAATTATTTACAGAAATTACTCCCGAGCTATGGTTAATCAATTTATAACAGTTCATATATATTAAAATTATTTTCAAGGGAAAATGTGAATAGAAGTCCACACAATAAGTCAACAAGGACATAAATAAAATTTAACATTTAAATGTTGTGCATTAACCGATTTTATAAATAATTACAAAAAATTAATTATAATTAGTTGGGTCAAACACATCTTGATTAATAATAAAATTTAACATTAATTTTGGTGGTCTATCTATGAATTTTTAAAAGAACTACAATGTTATGATATAAAAACAATCTACAGTTTGTTTATTTCTCCCATAAATATACACTATACTCCGACACCGGTTCTGTGAGCCTCCGCGGGCTCACCGGATATTTTATTATTAGTATTTTTATTTTTTAAATATTTAAGTTAAAAATTATTTTTTTATTAATATATTTTCTATTTAAAAAATACCGAAACCATATTAGCAAGATACGGTATCAAAATAGTATCTTTCCAATCATAAACCGAAATTTTAATATGACTCGAAATTTGAAACTATATGATTAGATAGAGTTTGTAGAGTAGATATGACAATTAGAATTAAGTGGGTTCAAACAGAATTCAATTTAGATTTATTTTGATCCATTTAAAACTAAATCATGTATATATATATAATAAATAAGTTCAACCAATTTCATTAGGTTCGTATTTTTAGAAAATTTAAAATTATTTGATTCCCCTCTTCTCTCTCCCAATGTTCCTCTCACCCATTCCCTCTCGTTCTCATCTGTCGATGCGTCGTCGCTTATCATGCATGTTACACCTCCCTTTCTCCTCTCTCTAAGATACTTCTCTCTCTAGTGCATTATCCCCTCTCCTCTCCCTTTTATTTCCTTTGCAAGTCATCGCTCCATATCAATGTCAATTCATCTTGTGTGCCAATCTACCGGCAACACAATACATTTTACTTATGCCAACAAACAAGTTCAACATTTCAATCCTTGCCATAAAGCACTTTTAATCTAGTAAACATAGCAATCACACGAAGCTCACAAAATTCCTTTAGATTTTGACAACCTACTCTTCGATGAACATATCTAAAACTCTTTTACATTCAAAAATTTTATATCCAAATTTAACTATTCCACTAACTCCCAAAAGTTGTTTTGAATTTAGTGGAATCATAGGATAGGTCCTATGATCCATCAAAAGAATTAATAGAGCAAGAATAATAATAAGAGCATAAACTAATCAAGAGAAAACTCAACTACCCAATATAGGTTATTAGCATTGGATATTTACCTTAAGCATAAAATCAATACAAGAAAATCATGCATGACTCTTGCAATCAAGTGGTGGAAGTTAAAGGATGGAAAGCAAAATATATTTAATAAGAGAGTAGGACTACAAGTACTAAGAGAAATACATAGTGACTCAAATACGACATGGGCAAAGATGACATTAAAGTTGAAAATGATAGCCAAGAGTATACTTGGTGAGTCAAAAGGACATAACACCACCAAGTAAAAAATCTTGGTAGCAGAACAAGAAAGTACAAGAAAAAGTGAAAGAAAAATGAACGACCTATAAGTTATTATACACTTGTTAGAACAAAAAAACTTTAAACAACATGCAGTAGCCAAAAAGAGGTCAAGAAAAAGTGAGTGAAGCTAAATAAATCTTTTGAGTGCTTGTATCGACAGCTGAATACAAAAGAAAGAGAAAGGGAAATCTATAAAATAGTTAAAGCGAGAAAGAGGAATATAAGAAATCTTATCCAAATAAAATGTATTAAAAATGAATATGATAGGATTTAGTGAATGATGAATAAAAGTGGTAGTTTTTAAACTTTTTAATCAAAATCTAGATGACCAATTTAACTTAGGTAAGTTAAATAAATCTTTATCATATAATTTAAACTTTAGAAATAACACATGCTTTAAATGGGATGCAAAATAAAAAAAGCGTTGAATCATAAGATATTCGATAGATGTATGGAAGTGCATGAGAAATAAGGTACTCAATGACTTACAAAGTTATTCAACCTTATATTGAAAACAAAAAAAATGTATGATTAGTGGAGAGTAAGTACTCTAATTCTCCGATATAAAAATAAATAGACATATGTGCAAATTATAGAGGTATTAAACTAATAAGTTATACCATCAAACTTTGAAAAAGTGTAATAAAAAAAGACTAAGGAAGAATACCATGGTGATAAAAAAAATCAATTTAAATTTATGCACGGAAGGTCGACAATAGAAGCTTGTGATAAAGTCCCGAGGGAAATTATGTGGAAAATTCTAGAACAGAAAGGTGTTAGTGTTGCATATACTAAAATAATTAAGGATATGTAATGAGGATGTAATGACAAGAGTGAAGACTCCGAGCAGATTAACCAAAATGTTTCTTATAAAAATAGGATTAGATTAAAGATCAACTTTGCCCCTATATTTTTATATTAATAATGAATGAACTTACTAGACACATCCAAGACACGTTATCATAGTGCATATTGTTTGTAGATGAGACATGTGAAGAAATAAATGCTAAACTCGAATCTAGGTAGAAATACCGGAAGTGAAAGGTTTTAGATTTAGTAAAGATAGAATAAATGAAATTTAAGTTTAGCAATATTTGGCATAATAATGCAATTGTAAGATAGAAAATGATGAGTTATAGGATTATTTTTACAACAAGATGGAGTTGAGAAAAATGTCTTACATAGAATATAAGTAGGATGGTTAAAATGAAAAGAGCGTCGAGTGTTCTTTGTAATGTAAAATACCTCTAAAACTTAAAAGGAAGTTCTACAAAAAACAGTTGCTAAACCTGTATATTATATGGAAATAAATGTTGGACTATCACTCGAGCACACGAGGAGATGAAAGTCACAGAACTGAATGTGCGGATATACAAGGATGGACAAGATAATAATGAGAACATTAGAGAAAAAGTCAAGGTTGCGCCTATTTTGGAAAAATTCAGAGACACGTTAACGATAATACGGACTTATAATTAGATGACCAATAAATACTCCATTTAGACGATGTAAATATATGACAAATACACATTAAATAAGGAAAACTAAAAAAGACTTAGTAATGATAAAATAGGATAAAATTTATTTAAACATAGATGATATAGTAAAGGATAAAGCCTAATGGCGTAAAAGGATTCACATAGTTGACTCTGCCTAGTGGAATAAGATTTGTTGTTGTTGTATAATAGTCTATTAGAATTCAAATTAAATAAATGAAAAGAGAAGAAAACAAAACCAAAGAATCTTTTTATTTTCTAGATTTTCCACAACAAGAAGCTACTGCTTGATCCATTAATAGAAAACATAATTTGTGGAATTCTATTTTATGATAATTTATTCAAATTTGTAAAAGAGAATAGGTTAATAGAGTAGGCTCCTCTCACTCTTTTATGCTTAAGACATGACATGAATCAAAGGCATAAAAAATTAAGAGGAATCTAAAAGAAACGTGAAAAACATGATACATGAATCACAACAAAAAAATAAATAATCTTCTTATGTGTAGAAAATATTTTCTTTTAGGCTCTTCAATTAATAACTATGTTGAAATGTTCTCATATTGTTGACCAATATATATACTCGTTTCAATAGTTTTAAATGCGTATAAAAATTACATTTTATAAAGTATGTATGTAGTCCTAAAAATGTTCATTTAAGCAACCCCTAAAATATATTACTAAGAGTGATCTAGAATACAAAAATATACTAAGGAAATATTGGATCTCAAACGAAGTCCTAGAATATTATTTCAACAAGTATTGTTAGGATGTCACTTAAGTTGCTACACCAAAGTAGACCATTTAATTTTTATTCATTACACTACTATCATTGTAACTTTGACACCTTCTTGAAGTGGAAGTTATATATAAAACTCAATGGAAAATTTATTTTAAATAAAATACAAAATAGATATTATTTTTTTTAGAAAAAAGGTTGATATGCTTGGATGCAAATAAAAAAAAAAACTCCAAATATGAAAATCATAATATGTGGTCAAAAGGTGATGATTTTAAGGGTTCCTATATTTATCAAATATTTGTGGAAATAAAAATGATTTCATGATGTTTAATCTAATAAGAATGCATATTGAGTTTCATTAGATATAAATTATTAGAAAGCATAATATATAGATAATAATAATTATACTAAGAATTAATAGGTCAATATCATATCAGAGGCAACTTGGTAATGTGGTTAAGTATAGTATAAACTAGATGTGAAGCTTAATGTAATTACACGCACTAGTGATATAATACTAATGAAGTTTGTCCTTAATGATCTTGATTTTAGCAGTTTAAACTAATAAAGCATGCAATTAGGCAATCACTTACAATTGCAAATAATCCAGCGTTGCATAAATATATTAAATTGAGGTTCACTACCATTTCACTTGTGATTCAATTGTGCCCAAGAGGATTAGAAGACCAGGTAAGTATTCTAAAAATCACTGAGAATTTTACTTAGCCTCTTCATGTAAATTTAAATTCCCATGTAACGATTAGGCATCATAAAAATTTAGCTCTAACCCAATAGAGAGTCCCAAACAATAAAGGATCGGATAGCCTAGTCAAGGTATTACCTAGCATAATGCCTTCGTTTTCAATTAAAAGAGTTATTCTACACCCTATAAATTATAACTAATGAGTTGCAATCATATGTAAAGTGATAAAAAAAAATTCTAAAGTTAGCAAGGGGAACTGTCATTTTTTTACTACAATATATTTGGGGTGCTTTTAGTACCATTTAGACACTTGTGTTAATGGCTTACCAATCCTCATCATAGTAGTCATCCTCAATTCAGCTTCTTCTCTAGAAAGAGGATATATGATTTGATCCCTCAATGTTCCTAAACTTGTATATGGTCTCTGTGGTACATAAAACACAACATTGCAGGGTTTCACGAGTCTTCCAGATACAATTGGCCATAATCCACGAAGAGCTCTAAAGATGGAACTCTTTCCACTGCCATTTGGACCTTCAATAAGATCATAATTATGCACTTAGTTTCTGATACAAAGAAAAATAAATGCACTAAATTTCAGATACCGACCAGTAACAAGGAGACTTTTCCCATGCACAATATCACAAGTTAACTGCCTAGCTAGTAGCTTCTGTGATGGGGTGATAATATCCACCTTACAGAATGAAATGATATCTTGACCAGGCAGGCTATTGGAATCATTGCTGACAGTATTGTCTGACAAAGATGCTTCTGCATCTTCAGGAAATTTACAGCACAATGGTCAGCATTAAGAATCCATAATTAAGAAGAAAAAATGATGATTTGCAAGGAAAAAAGGATAACAGTAAAACAAAAGATTCTAGTTTAAATTCTAAGTTCACAGGCCTCATGAAGTATCCTCTTTTACATTTCAACCTAAACATCTACATGCCCTGAAAGTATAAACAAGTGAAACTCATATGAAGAAAAGACATGATTTTAGTGAATAAGTTCAACACCTTAGCCATAATATGCTTCTAGACGGATATACATGAATTTATATTATATATTGGAGCCCATTGGGAATTCACCCCAAGTCCTATTGGAACAAACATCCGTACAGTTACCAACTGCGCCAACGCATGGGGGCAATTTATATTATATATTAACACATGCATATAAGGTACATTTCTAATTTAAAGTGCTCAAAGTAGCATTCAAGTACGATTTCTAATAAATAATATTGATAATTTTAATGACAATGAGTAAACATCAATCGGATATGTGACAATATGGTCTAAATATCATTGAATTACTACGTGGTAGGATTTATTTGTACTAGGTTGCAGGAAAGAATACATATATTACTAGAATGATGTACCAGTAAGAGACTTGCATAATTCTATACATGTAAAATGAATGTGAGTCAGCAGGATGCCAAAAGGAACATTCGTCATATATTATACAACACATACCACTTTGTGCAGCATCCAGTAGTTCCTCTAGTTCAAAAATTCTATTAATACCACCAGAGAGTTCAAGAAACTTCTTATGCAACTCAAGGATGTCCCCGAATGCTAAAAAGCTTTGTGACACAACAGAGGCTAAGAACCTTAGTGAATGTGCTAGCTCTCCTGTCAAACATTTATGATTATGAAAAATTGATGTATTCTTTGATTAAATTAACAAAATGAGCAACTCTTTTTGTTCTGTCCAACCTTGTGTAGATGTAAGTGAACGGTCGCCTTCATGCTCCATGGCATAAAGAAGACTAAGTACCCATGTCACATTGTGTGGAAGTTGTTTAGTGATGAATTCATCTAGTATACCATACAACCACTTGTTTTTCAAGTGTATCTTGCAATGCTCAAGCAATTCAGTGAATCTTGAATCAACCATCTGTTCGACATAATGTTTTTTAAATATAGCAACAACAAAAACTCCTTTTTCAACATACAGAATATTTATCAATTATGAATACATTTTAATACCATGATCATGATTATGGATGCTGCAAGAAAAAAAAAAAGAATTCCTAGAGAAGGTAATAAGGAAATCACAACCTAGCATAGGAGTGATATTAGAATAAGTATTGGGTCATTAAAGGAGCTCATAGTCAAGCCCATCTAAGTAAGAACAGAATCAGCTGAAAGATGAATCATTGTTAAAGCAAGCAAATAAAACAGATATTCTCATAATAATATTTAAACAAAAATCACAAAGTTATTATATATATTTCATATTTAATTTTGCATGACATCTTTTAGTAATTTGTACTAACTAAATATCATTAACAATCAAACAGTCTTGGCAAGTTAATCTTACATGAATTTTATATCTATTTGTGACTTTTTTGTAACTTAATACTTTAAACATTATATTACAGTTAGACTATTACTTACAGTCACAAGATCAGCCAACAAATATTCCTACAACCATCCTAAAGATATTTCACATAAAAATCACCAAAGCTAAGCATTTCAAATTTGTTAAATATGGAGTTTTAATTGATCGAAAATTTTTGCACCTTAAATTAATTTATTTTTTTTAAAAAAATTAAACCAGAAAATAACTCAAACCGAACCATCAAAGTAGATTTTGGGTGTCAAGTTGAGCTAAATTGGGTTCGGATTAAACCCATCGAGTAGGTGTGATTCACGTCATGTGGGTTCGAACTGCGGTTGTTTCACATTTTTTTTTGGCAAATTCGTGACTGAATCAAATTTTAAGTGGAGATAAACTAGTTCAGTTGGGTTGGGATGAATTAGGGATTTTTTTTTTTGAGGAATTGAGATAATTATTTTTCTCTCCTTTTCTCTCTCCCACTCAAGTGTTTATCCCCACATATCCATGTCCAAAGCCATTTTTTCTTCTTCCCCATGTGTTCTCTCCCTCATCCAACAACTCTATCACTTCCTTCTCTTCAGTCTCTCTTCGTGAAAGAAATTGACTTAGCTCCTCTTCTCCATGCGCCAACACTCTCGGCGATCTCTCTCGTCGAACACCTCCCTGTTTCCTTTTATCTCTCACCCTCCCAATATAATGTTGGAAAGAGATGATAAGGATACTGGAATAAAAAATCATAATCCTTCAAATTAGTTATGATGTAAATTAGTCATAATTCTTTGGCTTAATTATAGGGATTTTTCCTATGTTAGACACAAGACAAAGATCATAGAATTGTATATATATTTGTATCATTTCTCAATGAAAGGTACACAGATTTCTTCTTAATTTTTTTTTATTTCATTGATTTCATGGTATCAGAGCATGGTCCTGATCACACCAAGAGTTCGACCATGGATTCATCAAAGTCCCTTGGAACCTTTGTCAAACTTCAGATGTGAATCATTCTCTGCAGATTACCTAACACAAACTAAATGGGTCAAATTTCAGAGAATGATTTCAGTCCGTTCTTTTAGTGATTTGAGGAAAAGGAAAAGGAAAAGGAAAGGAAGTGATGCAACATACAACGCATGGTAAGCTGAAAATATTATTGTCATGGCTTGGTTGATTAATTCAATAGAGCCTCAAATTGGAAGGACTTACCTATTCTACAAAAATACCCAAGAAATTTGGAATACAGTCCAAGAGATGTACTTGGATCTTCAAAACACATCCCAATGTTTTGAAATCCGATCAAATATGCGAAACATAAAGCAAGGATCAATGTTTGAGTATTACAACTAACTGATTGATCTATGGCAAGAAATGAATCTTTTTTACACAATTCTATGGAAGTGTGCTAAGGATGTTGTGTTGTATAATAAGGTCCTTGTAAAAAATCAGATATTCGACTTTCTTCAAGGCCTCAACATAGACTTGGATGAAGTACTAGGTCGTATTCTAGGAGTCAAACCTTTTCCTTCACTCCGTGAAATATTTTTTGAAGTTCGATGAGAAGCAAGCAGAAAGAAAGTTATGTTGAAGCCTTCCACTCTCAATGTCGCAGAAGAGCAACCACAAGGATTGTGTTGACCATAAGCGGAGGGAAAACCAACTTTGGAAGCCACAAAGTCAATGGAAAGGCAAACAATCAACCCACATAGATGAATCCAGTGAGCTAAAGAAAACTCCTCCAGCACATTTTACTCCTTAACAAATGAAGATTTTGTTCATATTTCACAAAAACCAAAATTTTGAATTTTTGGACTCCACTCCTACGCATCAACCTTATTATCACAAAAAAATGAGAAAGATAAATGGATTGTTGATACCAACGCATCTGACCACATGACAGGGCAATGCATTGCTTTTTTGAATTACAAAATATGAACAGATGAAGTAAAAGTTTCAATGGCTAATGGAAATACAATTACAATGGTAGGGATTGGAGATGTTCTTATTCAAGGACTTCAATTGAAATTTGTCTTGCATGTTCCAAGTTAAAATTCAATCTCTTGTGTGTTAGTAAACTAACTAAAGATCAAGACTATAAAGTAACATTTCTTTATGATCATTGTGTATTTCAAAATTTGTCTTCAGTAAGTTGATTGACAATGCTGAAGAATGGGAAGACCTCTACTATCTCATAGCTCTTCCCTGCAACAGAAGCCACTAGCTACTCTCTTCGTGTCTAGTTGAATAAATTTGGAGGTACTCTTACGTCATAAGATGTTTGGGGCATCCAAATTTTCAATATTTTAAACATTTGTATCCAAAATTATTCTTTAATAATGATCCATCTTCTTTTTAGTGTGAGTCGTGTATCCTTGCTAAGCAAACCAGAAAAAATTATTCAATGCACAATTACCAATCTTCTAAACCATTTCACCTGGTTCATAGTGATATTTAGGGGACAACTAAGGTGGAGAATTTAAGAGGCAAGAGATGGTTCATCACATTCATAGATGATCATATTCGTGCTTGTTGGGTCTATCTCAAATATAAATCTGATGTCGAGTAAAAAACTTTGCTCACATCCTTAGGGATTACCTTCTTCAAAATGACATTTTTCATCAAAGCTCGTGTCCAATTGTCCATCTACACCTCAATAGAATGAAATTGCAAAATGGAAAAATCGTCATCTATAAGAAATGGCAAGATTTCTCATGCTCACCAATTCTATCCCTCATTGCTTTTGGGATGACTCCATCTTAACTATAGCGTACTTCATCAATATGCTTCCATCAAAAGTCCTTAAATTCAGCACACCAATCAACTGTCTCAAAAGAAAATTCCCTCATATCCGTAATTTTACCTCTCTCCCACTAAAAATAATTGGGTGCTTAATATTTGTATATGATCGAAAACTTGACCCAAACGCCCCTCAAATGCATCTTCATTGGCTACTAACCCACTCAAAAAGATACAAGTGCCACAATTAATAAAATTCCTTGTGTCCATTGATGTTACATTCTTGAAGGATGAGTCCTATTCCAATGATCATCTTCAGAGCACGAATTCAAGGAAAACTCAATGTCTTTACCTATGCATTGGGACTCCCCCACCTTCATCATCACATGATGTAATCACAAAAAAGGGGGAGAACCTTTATAGCTTTTACAACAATAAAATGAACTCATCCTTTACTCAAGGAGACCCCTAGTTACTCAGTCCAATCATCAAAACCAAAAGACCGCTGAGATTGATCGAGGTATTCTACAAGGTCATCTCTAAAGTATTAGTTTCGACATTATCTAAGATAGTAGGAGGGATACTTCATCAATCTTAGACGGCTTTTGTTCAAGGATGTCTAATTACAAACAATATCTATCTAGCATAGGAGCTCTTCCAGAGATATCACAGGAAACACATCTCCCCTAGATGCATTATGAAGGTTAACCTTCAGAAGACCTTTGATTCAATTCATGGGGAGTTTCTACGTGATGCGCTTTTTGATCTACAATTTCCTACGAAGTTTATATTCTGGATAATAGAGTGTGTGACCACTACATCATTTTCTCTGGCTATTAATGGGTCTTTTGGATTCTTTAGAGGGTTACGATAGGAGGACTCTCTTTCTCCTTACTTATCCAAAATGTGTGGAGATCCTTAGGCGACAGATACAATAGTGCACGGTTAGCTTAGAGCATCCACATCAGTTACCCTATCTAAAGATTGTACCCCAAATTTTAGATAGGGTAGCTAAAAAACCTTTGCATCAGCTACTCTATCCATTCCCTAAATTTAGATTTGATGAATAGTGATTCTCTAAATTTAGGGAATGAAACC
>JBBMJZ010000126.1:17378078-17428060 GCA_037833815.1 Zingiber zerumbet
TGGAAATTTTAGGGTAGTTGATGTAGTGTATAGTGAAAAGTGATTGTCTAAATTTAATAAAGTGAGTCATTTACCCTAGAGTTTAGATATAGTAATAAGGAATCTGATGTAGATGCTCTTAGATTTCAAATTCCATCCTCAATGTGATCATCTCAGATTGGAGCACTTGGCATACACAAATGACTTACTATTATTGGGATGAGGCATCACTAGAGCATTATCTTCTTCTTTGTAGATGTTTGAGACAATTGTAAGACTTCAGGTTAATCACCAAAAGTTGAACATATATCTAGCTAGAGTGGATAACTCGACACGTATACGACTTCTTTCTCTTACAGGGTTCTAGGAGGGGACTATGCCCTTTTGATATTTGGGGATACCGCTTGCTATAACCCACTTCTTGACTCTAGTACACGAATTAACTGCTGGCCAAAGAAGACGCTTTCTTATGTGGGAAAGGCACAGCTCATCACCTCGATACTATAGAGAGTCGAGTGCTTTTGGCTCTCTATACCTATCCCCCTTGGTATTATTGATCGCATTTATAACATCTGCAGGTCCTTAATGTGGACGTCCAAACACCCCTAGTGTCTTGAGCGGATATGTGCAAGCCCAAAGAAGGAGGATTGGGATTTCGTGACTTGAAAGCTTGGAACCTTGCCTTACTGGCTATAGTACTTTGGCGGATACAAGCAAAGGAGGATGCTCTTTGGATCAAATGAGTGTATCATGCCTATTTGAGGCAGGTGGACGAATGAACATGGGAGGTGATGCACTCGGATTCTCCGCTGATCAAGTGATTATTGCAAATCCGTGGTCTTATCCTTATGGCTACTGGATCGTCGGTAGGTGTTATGCAGAGTTTGGTGGATTGGTTTGGGCAAGATGGAGATATGGCCAGAGCTTATGACTTCTTTAGGCGTCCCAACTCCAAGAAGCTCTAGGTGTGGAGAGTGTGGAAGCCCTACATACGGTCTAGCCATGTAGTTATGCTTTAGATGTTGGCTTAGATGCGACTTCCCACTTGAGACAGACTGGACTATTTGGAGGATCGGTGTTGTGCCATTTGTAGACAGGAGATGGAGACGTCAAAGCACTTTTCTTTAAGTGCCCTCTTGTAGCGGTCTTATGGCGAAGGATCAAAGAGTGGCCACATATGAGGCAGGAGATGTCTACCTACAGAGTTTGTGGGTGTTCCTTTAGAGGCGGTCATCTCTTGACTAAAGTCAGACACCTTACGATGTCGGCTATGATACACTTTGCATGGAGAGGTAGGAACAGTTGTATCTTTAATGAGAGGCAGTGGAGAGTGAGAAGATTTTTAGAAATGTACAAATTCATGTTTACCGATCATTGGGTATGTTTTATGACATGAGACGCTACTAATTTTTAGGGATTGCACTCTAGACTTGTTTTGATATGTATATTTTACTTATCCCAAAAGAAAAATTAAGAAAGTCGACTTATCTGACTTGGCGTTCAACTTATGTCAACATTGGATAAATATTAGTGCTTTGTGATTAAAGTTTATGGAAAAAAAAAAGCAAATAATATTGTCAACGCCTTAGTGTCTAGCTGATAACATGATAATTTATCATAGGTCGAATAACAATGCTAGTCTAGTTGAATTGTTCATTAAGGAAGACGACAAATGCCTTCTTCACTAAGGGTATCTCTTAGTTTGACCTAAATGAATCACAATACACATTAAATGGATTAATTAGGGTGTCTAAGAACAAGAGCGCTAGTCCTCATGGTCTTAATCTATTAAAAGGATGTAACTGCAAATTCACAAGATTAAAATTCTCTTAATGTTATTGTTCCATGCAGGAGTCATGTGGGATACTATAAATCAACTTCAAAATAAAATACCAATTTTTTTAATACTCGTATAAAAGATTTTAGAACCTGATTTATTGAATCAGCCTCATGAACATAGTACTTGGGACATTTTAAAGTCCAAAAGGCATAACTAACTATTCATATAGTCTATCCTATGTTTTAAATGTAGTCTTCCACTCATCATGGATCTTGATCCTAATTTGGTGATGCTCATTACTTAAGACAAACTTAGAGAACATATCCTACAATTAAGTTAGTATGTTGTTCAGTTTAGATATAAGAAACTCACACTTCAATCTTGTTGATAGAATTATTATCAAAACACATTCCTTGAAAACCTTTTAGATGCTAATAATGTAAGAACGTAAGAGGACTATTCAGTAAATCTTGCACTTTCTGATTTACAATGCATTTTAAGGTACTTCATATGATAGTGTGGAAGATTAAACAATTCCAACACTAAATAAAGTTAATCACGTGCTAAACTATTCATAGAGGTAGCAGTTCATCAAGTAACTCTTCCAAAATTATAAACTAAATCTTATCTAATCTCTTCTTATCCATAGGGGGTATGGGATATTTTCTAGTAGGTTGAACATAAAGTCCTAAGCTACTAATGCTACCATCAAGAGTTTGAGCCTTCCCAACTTGCTTAAATTGAGATTAGGTAAGAAGCTGAAGGATGATTGGCTTTGTTGCCAGCTTGGATTTCTGTTCAATCAGGTTAGACTTACTTGGGCACAACTAGACATTATGCCCATTATGCTCCAAAGTGTGTAGGTGTTATGCTTCTCATAATGAGTTACAGAGAGATTGTTAAGACAGCACCTACCAAGCATGACGAAAGCAATGTTAAGAGGAACAACATCCCACTATAATTTACAAATATAAGGGTTCATCTCAATAAAGACCAAATATCTCTATGATTGGATGAGGTCTAATTGACCCATCAACTTTGTAGGGATTTGGGTGAGACTAAGAGTGAGATACATGCTAAAGGGCTTGCGTGAAAACTACATTAATGCAACTTCAATTTCGACAATCTTACATGATTTGCTTCAACACATTGTGAAAAAATAAAAAATTACTCTTGGAGACAATTGCTCAAGTTTATTTATACGGTGCATTGTTGACTTCTAAAATGCATTGAAACCTACTACTACATCAACTTTTGCTTTATTTCATCCATATATGTTATGCGCTTAGCCTCTATCATGGGAATATATATATATATATATATTGTTTTTTCCTCAATTAAACAGAAGTCAAGTATCAAGAAAGAGAGATTATTGATGCAATTGATCTAAAGTAATCTGGTGCACCCTTAGCTTTTTGATGTTTAGGCAAAAAGTTTAAATTAAATGTTATTTTGTGATTTGATGTGTGTCTATATTGTTTTTCCTAAATTAAACAGAAATCAAGTATCAAAAAAGAGAGATTATTGATGCAATTGATCTAAAGTAATCTGGGGCACCCTTAGCTTTTTGATGTTTAGGCAAAGAGTTTAAATTAAATGTTATTTTGTGATTTGATGTGTGTCTCAATATATAGGGACTTGGGAATACACAAATGAAGACAATTTGGCCAGGCCAAGGTTGTGGTTACCTGATGACTTGGGTCTGTGGAGATCGAAGAAGGATGATATAAGATATATGAGAGATCAAATAACAAAGAGCATCGGAATGTAGTTGTGCCTAAGAAACGGATTACGAAAACAGGGTGTGAAGGATAACATTGAGAGAGAGCCGAGTCCTCAGTGCATCTGAAGGACAAAGTTTGACAAAGAGAGCTAAGGGCCGAGTGCATCTAAGGGACGAGAAGCTTAATGAGAGATGACTACGGCAAATTCCACAAGCAGAGCATGAAGGATGACATAGGAAGTGAGCCAAGGGCTCGGTACATCCAAAGGACAAAAAGCTTAATGAAAGATGGCTCAGTGGCGAAGACACTGGTTTGGTGAACTAAGAATTGAGAGCAAATGTACTCGAACAAAATAAATCTCAATTTAGGCGGACTCGGTCATTAGATTGACTATGGTTAATATACCCATCAACGAAGAAGTCCTTTAATCAACTAATGACCATCAGCCAATTCAAGACACAAACAGAATGATCAACTAGCAATCGATTGATTAGCGATACATTAGATTACAGCACAAGATTTTGAAGACTATAAAAGAAGGATTTAATGTAGACTATTAAAAGCTTTCTTCTTTGTGTTAAGATCTTTTGTATTCCTCTAATTTAATTGTGATCTTGTAAGATGTTTCTCACCTCCACTACTTGATCGTGAAAGAGAAAATAGGAGCTAGGTAACTGTTGAACCACGTAAACCCTGTGTATGATTGAATGGTATGTGTTTACCTGCATATATTTGTTATGTTGTGTTAATTATTTGTGAACTTGCTTTTTAAATTATTTTTTAAAAATTATTGAATAATTAATTAAATTAATTTAAACCTACAAATCAAGATCGAGCAAAAGTTAATTTAGACTAGATAAAGTCCACCAAATAGACAGTGATTAGGATCAAGTAGATTTAAATGAATTTAATTTATATTTATTTTGATTAGTTTTATATTAAACCAAGTTTATATAAAGAATAATTTGGTTTTAGTATATTTTATGAGGTTAGTTATTATATTATATTTAATTCTTTTTTCTCCCTTATGCTTCTTGTTTACCTTTGTAGATGGCCGTAGGAGGAAAAGGAATCAATAGTGAAATATCTCGAAAGGAAAAGGAAAGTCACTGCGTGCTTGCCTGGGTGCTAGGCCACTGCTGCCTTGCGGAGAACCAATGGTCAAGCATGTCCACCATGACAAAGAGTTTGTGTTGGTTGGCAGATGCAATGGTAAATTCCACTTATGCCAACCGACACCATTCACTACCTTAATCAATGAGTGAATTATAGGCTATAAAAAAGAGTTTGTTCCCCTTCTATGTATGTAGTTGTTATTATTATAATTATCAACTATATTGTTTTACATTTCACAACCATATAGAGTTAACTTATTTACACAAATATCTCAACAATTTCTGATTGTTAATAAATAGTCCAATAAGCATGTCTCAAGTTGTTACAAAAATAGGATCCCTTAGATTATATGATAAAACACATTAGTAAACAAGCCTTTGCATGAACTTTATCTTAGATAAAGGTATATAAATACCCACATGATCCCCATGAAATTGTGGATTGGAACTCTTACAAAGGACACCTGTTAGGACATAACACAATCAAGCAACTACTTAGTATTAGTGTGAGGAAAACTCATTGGTCCTATGCTCAACGCTTCCTACTAAAATGGACGTGTTAGCTAGAATTGTACTAACATAATAGGTGTATAATATAACATGGAGGCATTATTGTTAAAATATTATTGTGATTATCTAGGTGAGATACTTGTAGTTGTGTTCACAGTACATTGATATATGATATTCTACCAAGTATTATACTATATTGTCAACCAATTCTTACCTAATGGCATCCTCTTTAGATCTTGCCTCCAAATCTCCTTAGTGGTTGTAAGGGGTGTTAAACGCAATCATCACATACTTATCACGTATCTTATTATTAAGGTTTTTTGGAAACTTGTCTTGATTTTTAATATTTCTTGCTTATGCTTCACTTTTTTGTTTTTTACTACTTGTACTTGTCAATATTTTAATTGGTACTATTAATTGTTTGCACTTTTCAATTTTGTAGTTTTAGATAGTCATATATTATATCTCAATTATTTATTAGCATGCATTCATCTATTGTTCCGTTTATACATTATGCTATATCTAGAAATAGATTGCAAAATGTTATTCACATTTAATGGTTGACACAATGTATTGCCGATGGAATTGTAGTGTTGTTAAGTGAATCCATTCCCTCCATGGGAAAGAAGCCACTTGAGTTGTATGGGATAATACATGTAAAAATTAGTGATTGCTTGATTTAGACAATAATATTGAATAGAATTGATTCTTTGGCATTCTAGAAATAACTGATTATTTTAAAATATGATAACTGAGTGCAGATAGTCAATATAATGAAATATATACAAATGCAAGTGCATGTGAAATTCATTATAAGAAACACCACATACAGTGAAGTATAAAAAAAATATATACATTAAGTATGAACCCGTACTAAAAAAAAAGTAAATTTTTACCAGATACAACATATAAAGATGAAATTTAATCATGCTTAGTTCAGTGTTTCTTATTAACATAATTTGATGAATCAGGCACCACTGTGGATTTCAATATCGTAAATATATGGATTATATCGCCCATATGCATCCAACAGAATATGCTGACTAACATGCTACAAATGTGGCCATCATTGAAATGGTATAAGGCTACCAAATGTTACATGGCCAAGTGATCTTAATAATTCCATAAATTTTCATGACAGATTAGTAACGAATGTCGAAAAATTTGTATTTGGCATGAACTTACAACTTTTTCCCGAGAACCACCACCAAAGAAGGCAATGGATTCAGCATGAGTTCGAAGTCTTGTGTGCATAAACCTAGGGGATAAATAATGCTCAACAAAAAATACAAGAAAAAATTATATAAAACAAGATACTGAACTTGAAGAGTGGAACTACATATATCATGAGCCAAGGGAACTAATATTTGAATACCTAAAAGTCCCCTCAAGTTGCTGTTCTTTATTGGCTAGATCACCAAACTCAGGAGCAACACTTCTAAGAAAGCCCAAACCAAGAAACATATAGGCATACAATATAGCAACCCCTCTATGTCCACTTAAGTGTTTCATCCTCCATGTAAACCTGTATTTTTTTGCATAAATCAGATAGAATTTATTGACTGTTTCATGTATTAACTGCTGTCTATGATTTAAAAAAAAATGCAGATAAGACATTGTAGAGGCTTAATGGATCACCATAGAATATCCACAGAAGGTTTAACCATGCTAGTCACCAATCCTGAGAGATCAGAAGTCAACTTCTCAACGTCATGTGTTATTCTCTGGTCAGCGTCAATATTTTTACCAGACATGTGGAAAACCTGGAGTAAATACATCCAGATTAAGCTTGAAAAAAGTATAAAAGGAATAATAGCAGAAGAATGTCAAGTATGAAGTGAAGATGATCGTATCAAAATTAATGTTTAAACACAGTGGAAGTGAAGCAACAGAACTTATGTAACATAAAAAAACACTTAGTAACAATATCTCAACTTTCAAGCATATGGAATGTGTTACAACTAAGTCTTACACAAAATCAAAAGAGCTTTGCTAAAGGAATACAAATACAATGATCAGCTAATCAGCAGAAGCTTTACAGTGTATAGATCTAGGCAGGGAAGACAAAGAATCCACTCTTCAAAAGTACATTTATTAGTTTCAGTTAGAAATTAGCTTGCTCTGTAGATAAATTAGCTTCAGTTAGAAATATAACTGAAAAATAGTTTCACTTGAACACTAATGCAGCATTAAAATCAAACTCACTCACATACAAAATACAGGACATAACTATCTCACACAGAAAAATAAACAAACTCACAGAAAGAATGAAAACTAGGAACGTAAAGAATTATACCTCTTTTATATACCTTAACCTAAACAAACTAGGAACATAATCAAATTGTAAACTATGAAATATCCCAATATAAATTGAATTTCTACCAAAACTAATCTATCTTAAAAAATTTATACATACCAAAAGTATTTAACCCCTAAAAGAAACAATTACCAACTTCAAAAAATTCCTTAAAAGCTTGTTCTCTCAAAGATGAGATCTTGCTAAAATAAACACTTACACTATGTTACTTGGACTTGGACTAAAGTTCAAGTAGCCAATAAAGTCATGGATCCAAATGTCTAAGATGGCTATTTCCAAGATTTAAAATTTTGGGCCATACCGGAGTTTATGACTCATATGATTTTCAATATCATATTGTGTTGTGTCAATACAGTATCGATATTTTTTAAATATAAAATATATTAATTAAAAAATATATATTAATATTTGATTGCTATATATACTATTAAATTACATTTGAGAAGTTGAATGTTGAGTTCAAGTTTTCATATCATGGGATGTTTAGAGCTTATTGAATCAGTAAAAATTATATAGTTTAAATCATAATTATATAGTCATAATCATAGTTTAAATCATATTTTTATTATTAATGCTCATAATTATATAGCCTTAATCATAGTTTAAATCTCTAGTCGTTTCTCCTGCTATAGGCACCGACACAAGCACGCCTCCGGTGCTAGCGGCCTGGCGCACCGCGACGCATCCAAATGTATCGCGCTGGCCTGGTGACAAGTTCAAACTCATCGCGCTGGCCCTTGTTGCGTGGAGGGGTACGATTTTTTAACTTATGTAATAATTTTAATCAACTCCTACCTATATTGGAATAATTTAAATAGACTTAATCAAAGTCTAATAAAATTATTATATTAATTTAATATATATATATATATATATATATATATTCAAAATTATTTCATTTTTATATTTTTATTTTTAGTTAATATATTTTTAAAATATCAAAACTGTATCGTCCAATCCAGGATCAAACCTTGACATGGCTCGAGATTTTAAACCATGGTCTTAATTACAATTTTATTGCAAACTCTCCAAGTCCAAAACTTGCATTTATAATGGTCATGAAGATTGGTCTTCAGTAGTTTCAAGGTTTATTGCAAACACATTAAGTCCAACAACTTCCATTTATAATGGTGATTGATCTTTGATTTGACATTTTAGTTATATTATGATAATTTTAGGCATTTATAATGTTACATTGATTTGAAATTTCAAATTATTGATGAATTAATGTAATTTTTGTATTTTTAATTGTATCATAAAGGATAAGAAGATGATGACTTTGATATATATATATAATTTTTGGATGAATGTGTTTATAAGTTTTCAATTATTGAACAATTTAGATAAAAGCAAATAAATATAATTCCCTCTCTTTTCTTTTTCAAAATGATATAACACTAGTTCAAATTAAAATTTATACAAATATTTAAGATTAGTAAAATTCATAACATCAAACATTACTAATATCAAAAGAAGTATAATGTATTTTAAACGATATTTTAATGAAAATAAATTAAAAATAGTATAAATAAATAAATTTATTTTAAAACTTATTTAAATAAATCGTCGCGTCAAAACCTAGTTGTATATTGACATTCGAAATAAAATTGAGAACTAAGAGGAAAAGCTCGACACGATCTCGTCAAACTTTAGTTTTTATATTATATGCTAACACTATTTAAATCTTTTAATGCATATAAGTTAGAGCACACAAAAAATCTTTTAGATGCCAAATTTTACCTAATTTAAAAATTTTACATTTAAAATTATTTTTAAGTTTTTAAAAATAAATAATTATATTATATTAATATTTTAAAAATTAGGATTAAGTAAAAGTTAATTTTGGGTTAGGTGGAATCCACCAAGTAGACATAGCGCATAGGATTAAGTAGGTTTAAACTAAATTTAATTTTGATTTATTTTGATAATTTTAAAATTGAACTAAATTTATATAAAGATTAATTTAGTTCAATATTTAATTAAAATAATAGTATATTTCAAAAGATTAAGAATTATATTATATTTAATATTTTTGTATCTCTTCCAACATGGAGAGAGGAATTATGGAAAAGAATCCTCATCGAAAAAGAGTAAAGAACAATCAACATTAGAAGGAAAGTAAATAAAAATGAATATAAGCAGAAATAAAACATGAAGGAAACAAAAAATGAATTAGAAGGAAACAAAGGGAAAGAGATCTCAAGGAAAGGAAAGGAAAGGAAAGAAATAAAGGGGGGGAAGGATTTGAAGGAACAAAATAAAAAAATGAGGGGAAAGAGGAAAGAAAGAAAAAGCCATTGTAGTGTTGTTGCGACCAAGTTTGGTTGCGAGCTCTCCATGAGGCACTCGTAGACTTGCAACGGAGTGAGGCCCCCACGACCTCATGGCCAAATGAGGCCATTGCAAGGCCGCTATGAGCTCGTGGAGGCCTCGCCTCGTTATCATGAGCTCACGGAGGCCTCACAACTAAATG
The DNA here is from genome assembly GCA_037833815.1 of Zingiber zerumbet. NCBI lineage: Eukaryota > Viridiplantae > Streptophyta > Magnoliopsida > Zingiberales > Zingiberaceae > Zingiber > Zingiber zerumbet. The sequence continues at coordinate 17,387,977 of JBBMJZ010000126.1, forward strand.
AGACCACTATAAAGCCACTGCGACCTCGCGGAGGCCTAGTGACCAAGCGAGACCGCTGCAAGAGGCCTCGTGGCCAGACGAGACCGTTGCAAGAGGCCTCATGGCCAGACGAGACCGTTGCAAGAGGCCTCATGGCTAGACGAGGCTTTTGCAAGAGGCCTCCTGGACTCGCCTGGCCGTGGCGAGCTTGCGAAAGCCTGTGGTTGGTATTTGGTTGATCGTTATAATCCACTTGTTGGAGTTTTGTTGATAATCATCTGCCCCAACCCTAATTGGCTCGTTGTTATCCGTAAACTTTTTATTCTCTTCTCATCATCTGCCCTAACCCTAATTGGCTCGTTGTTATCCGTAAACTTTTTATTCTCTTCTCATTTTGTTTTTTTTTGGCTTTGTGCTAAATCTAGTATCTTGTCGGTATAAAAATTTTTACATGTAAAATAAATAAATACATAAATATCAACTTGAAGGCAGCCCACACAGATTCCCTTGGTCAAGAAGTTGTTATAGATATGAGATCTCATATTAATGGTTGTTGGGTCACTAGAGGTTGCTGGACAGAAGCTAGCAGAATGGTTTTCTCGGGATGGTGGGGTGGCTCACGCATATGACTTCTTTAGACAACCTAGTCCTAATAAGTCATGGGCCCGAACAACGTGGAAGACATGTACAGCCGAGTCATATAGTTACCCTCTAGATGTTGGCACTGAGGCGGCTACCCACTAGTGACGGACAAGAGAGTAGCGCACCTTCTGTCAATAGGTGCAGTCACATACGTATATATTATGTTGACAGTTTAACATGCCTTTTTAGGATAGATATTAAGAGGCACATCATGACATAAATTAATAGGACCAACATCTATTATGGAGAAAGGGTAAAAACATAGTTGAGAACTATCTTTATAAAAAGGCCTCATATTAGATTTAAAAGAGAAGATAATAGCATAATTATATCATGTTGAGACCTAGCTGCCATCCTCTTTTTCCTTATCACTGTCATTGCAGACCCTCCTTAGGACATCATCCCTCTCTCCTAACAATGAACGCTAGCATCTCTACACTATGCCAAAGAGCACAAGCTACATAGAGTGTACCTCTTATGTGACTTCCAAAAGGTACATCTTTTAAATTGAAAAAAATAATTTATTTCAGTTGAACTAAGCACAGGAATCAAGTTACGAAATAGATAAATAAAAATATCACAACTTTCATTGTGCTAGTAAAGTTTCAAATAAACAAGTTGTCAGCAACTTCAATTCTAGTGTTGTTTTCCAATAAGTAAGAAATAGCAATAACACCATCTGAGTCTTGATATTCAAGGTTAAAAAACTTTCATTATCTAGTTCTTTAGGCATTCCTACAAACAAGCTAGAAAATAATTTACTAGCTTTCTCAATTAAGCCTCATTGTTTTCTCTTGCTATTTAGTTGACCCTTCCAATGGCTAAAGATATTTTGACTGATCATTGAATGAGAATACTGTCATAATCTCTATAGTAGTGATAGGCATGAAAATATTAATCAAGGATGTGTCTACAAAAGAAGATCATGTGATAATAAGATCAATATGCAAAAGCGAAGGTTGAATATGTACTAGCAAATTAACAAATCTAAACATTTAAAATAAATCAATTTTCTCACAATAAAAGATGTAGAATGAATATGAGTGTTACTAAAAGCAGTCACTAGAAGATTACTTGGGCTAGTGAATGTATAAGTAAACTTTATATGATTGTCATTTGAGTCTAAGGGATACATCAGCATAATTTTTTATAATAATTATTACTCAATCCAATTAATCGCCTAATATTGGCATGCCTCTCTCATGCGCACAATAGAACTAGTTTGGTGGATAGAAGTAGCCAAGGAATAGAAATAGATATACTAACAAGGTTTAGACTTGAAAGTGGCATGTTTCAAGATCTTTTAGGAAGTATAAACAATTTAATCAATTTCCATTCTAAAATTTTCACTTTGTTCTTTGAATGTGTTTGGATTTGTTAGGATCTTAGGATGGTAGCTGTAATAGTAGGCTTATGTCACGGCCAATATAATGCACATACAGTATCCCTCAAGTGTGGGAAGTTGTCAGAGGCTTTTTAGAAGGCTTGAGTAAAGGATCATCAGGAAGAGAGTTTCAGAGATAGGATTAAAGGATCATTAGTCTCCAATGATGGTAATGCAATAAGAATTTGAGTAGCTTTCTGATTAGTGTCAAGTTGAAACAAGTAACTAATCTTTCTGATTAGTGTCAAGTTGAAACAAGTAACTAATCTCCAATTCAAATTGAAGGATAAAATTTTTTGAATTTAAATTAATTTTATTTAAAACTTTTGAATTAAAGTTTTCAAATTTGATTGAATCAAATTTGAGTTAAATTCTATTTTTTAAAATAAATAAATTATATTCGTACAATTAATAAATTTAATTATAAAATTTAAAATCTGATTTAAGCCTAAATATAATATCTTATATCCAAATTTTGAAAAATCCTATATAATAATGGAAGAATGCACATATATTATAGTCTACTAATTAAACAAATAATTAATTAAAATAAGAGATAATTGTTATTATTAATAATATAATTAAATAAATATCGAAACAGGATTGACATAGCAATATAGCATGATACGGTACCAAAATTGTATAGTTCGAGTCAAAATACCAAACTCAAATATGGCTCAAAATTTTAAACCTTCATATGTTGTTAGTATTATTTCAAGATTTGTAAGCAAGCCTAGCAAACTTTATCTTGCAGCAGCTAAACATATTTTTAGATATGTGCAAGGAACTAAGAATTATTTAATTATATTTGAAGCAAAGGAAGATAATAAATTGCAAGGCTTTTCTTATAGTGATTAGGCAGGTTCAATAGACGATTCGAAGAGTACATCAGGCTATGTTTTTTACAAAGGAATAAAGCCTATTTCTTAATCATCAAAGAAGCAAAATACTTTAGCTATGTCATCTATATAAAGCAAGATTAATCTACGCCTACTATACTCTTCTATGATAATATGTCTATCATTGACCAAGAGCCCTATTTCTCACAGCCATACAAAGCACATTGAGCTACGACATCACTTCATCAGAGTTAGAAAGCAAAGGAGAAATTTAATTAGCTTTTTGCAAGACTAGAGATCAAGTAGCAGATATCTTCACCAAGTCACTGTCAACCAAAAAGTTTCTCTATTTACATAAAAAACTTAGAGTGCTAGATCTCTCAAAATTAAGAGGAAATGTCAAAGGTTAATTTTGAGAATTAATGCATATGCACGTATTGTGCGGTTTCATTTTTTTTATACGAGGTATCCTGGGGGAAGATGATCTAACCCCACATTCCACCCACCAAGTAAATTTAGAGAATGCAATAACTCCTGACGTGTCACCCATGCATACTAGAAATTTGGTCACTGCAAGTGTGCTTGCAGGGGATCAAACCCTCTCCACTTGGGAGAAGTGCCTTGCCGCTTGCCATCACGCCACATCCTAGGGTAGGGATGACAATTTCTTCCGAACCCAATGGAAGATCCAATATCTGACTCGAATGGAGGAGGGTATATATATATATATAATTTCTTTTCCCAAACCCACTAACTATTTTTGTTGATGTTAGGAGTACGTTATATAGATATTTAATCCATTTTTTTAATTATATATATATATATATATATATATATTAATATGATGTTAATTCTAATATGCTTTTGTTGAATGATGATGGATGGAAAGAAAAAAAAAATTATTAGTATAAAAGATATTTGATCCTTTAATGGGTACTTGATGGGTACGGGGACAGAAGATACGAAATCCAATCCGAACCTGATCCTTTGTCATCCCTGCGCTAGGGGCATATTGTGCGGTTTCATGAACCTAGTAAATGATGTATTGTGTGCTTTCTTGAGACCAAATTAATTTGGCATTAATTAATATCATTCTAGAATCATGCATTATGCATTTATAAGATTGTAGTGGCTATGCCACACATATGCCCAATATAAGATAATACATTAGATTTTTCTTCCATAGTTTTTTGTATTTCTACATTTCTCCTTTTGCTTCAATATCTATCACTTATATCCACTCCTACCTTGTTTAGATATACGTCAACTAGACTTTTATTTGAAGATTCTTTAGGACCAATCAACAAAGAAAATTGTCACATCTCTCATCATACCTCCCACTATACAATACCATAGGATTTTGCAATGAGTACCACTCATCTTTTGTCATCCTTGTTTATTGTAGTTCTTCAATTTCTAAACAACAATATCTTTTTATTGCCAATTTTTTTGCAATATCCAATCATCTAGTTAATATGGATATATTAGTTCCTTCTATATCATTGCCACTATACAATCAATTATATTACAATTGTAATTTTTCTTTGATTTTCTAGTCTAAGAAATTAGACCATAGCAAATATCAAACAAACAACAAGTTCGGTTGCATTATATACAAAGAAGTTTCATCATCAGTCATTATTGTATTTCTAACTTAATTACTTGAATAATGTCAAATTTTTTAATCATGTAACGTGAACCTATAGAGCTTAAGACTTTCATTTCGCCTACCTTAAATCATTTTATTTATTTTTAATCATGCAAAATCAAACAAACAACAAGTTCGGTTGCATTATAGAGAAAGAAGTTTCAACATCAATCATTAGTGTATTTCTAACTTAATTACTTGAATAATGTCAAATTTTTTAATCACGTAACTTAAACTTATAGAGCTTAAGATTTTCATTTCGCCTACCTTAAATCATTTTATTTTCAAATTGGCATCTATTAGACAAACATAATGTGCTTCAAAAATGAATGTAACAGCTCCAGCAAGATCAACTGAAAGAAAAATAAATAAATAAAAGTTTGAAACAAACCCACATGAAGAATACTATGCGGTGTGTTAACCTAAAAAAGAGGATTACCTTGTAAAAAGCATTTTTCTTCAAATAATTCTTCAATAAATATTGAGTCAACCGGATTCGCCATCCAAGGGCAAGTCTAGCTGTGAGATGCCTGCAATAAGTCAAAATTTTAGAAATGAATAAAATCCATTAGGTTGTTATTGATTTGTTGGATGCAAGAGCATGTGGATAATTAGTGTAAAGATGAGCAAAAGGTAAATGGATTTATTGAAATCACTCAATTCAGAATATGTTAAGGTAGCTCCAAAAGGGGGATTACACCATTCAAAGTATGGTAAAGTAGCACCAGTAGGGGGGTTACACCATTAATGAGACTTGGTAGGGCCTTGTTTGCCGTATTTCAATCTATTATTTTGGAACTTTATAATTTTTCAGTTTACTGGATATGGTCTTGCAATGAGTTAACTTTAAATGAATTATGAAGAAATAGTTTTCAATAATAAAAAAATGATTTTGCTTCAACTTAAGATTTTTTTACACCATTCCAGTAGTTCGACCATGAAATTTATTTGGTTTTGTATCTTCGGAACATGAGTGTGTGACTTACAATTGATCCTAGCGATAATACAAAGAATAGTTGTATCATCACTTTCAAGATGAGTCTATTTTGTTGGATAATTATTCTAGTATCTAGAACATGAAATCATTGTAATATAGAATAGATCAAGACAACAAATATGAAAAATATGATTCATACCCAATATTGAGATCTAGAAGTCAGATAAAATTTTAAATTTATTTTTCCTAAATGAAGCAATTTTCCATCTTTCACACTCTTCTTTTATCAAAGGAAAAGTAATTTTCTAGATCATGTTGAGTCAAAGCATACATTTAGTAAGTGATTATGACAAGATCTTACACAGAACCTTAGAGTTTAGCATGAGGCTTGGATTTACTAAACCATTATGGTTCTAGTATGAATTTGGAGTTTCAATTGATTCATGGGATCTGAACAAGTTAGTTCCTATAATATAAATAGTTAATATTATACAGAGTTAAATGAGAGTTAATATGCATTATAGAAAAAGCATATTCAAAATTAAATACAAAATAAACAAGTAACAGATCCAAGAATCCATACTAAAAAAGACATATGAGGCAATTTCATATTTTTAGGCATTATCATACAAAGAAAGATTTTCAACTTATTTTACATCGTATCTTTGGGTCATAGTAAATCAAGTGCCTAAGCTATGTAGTTTTAAACTTTCTATTACATATATGTTGAAATCACCATTTGAGTGCTTTCTGCTTTAGCCATTCGAGACAAAAATTTTCTCATATACAGTTTTCTAAGGATGAGACCCTTGGTTTTAGGTTAACTATCTTCATAGTATAAGATCAGGAACTTCTTTCAAGAGATTCAGGCAATTAGAGATGGTATAATTACTATATGTTCCTTATGTTTAACATATTTTATTGTTTAGGGAGGATCACACTTGTTCTTTTAATGCAAGTAGCTATTAGCTATAGGTCTAGCTATTGCTTTTTACTACTGTGCAAGTATTACAGATGCTTTTTCATCTATTTCTTTTCACTACCATCAAACTATTAGAGATGCAATGGTTGATTAATCCAATTAGTTCATTGATAGTTGGCTAATAAAAGTGGAAGAATATAATTCAGAATGGGCACAAAAGAAGAATTACTCGTTAGAAGTGCATGAAACCAGGAAGATTGGAAAGAATGAAAAATCAAGCATACATTGAGGATGTATAACAATTATATAGGAAAGATTAATTATCATAGCAATTAAATTGGACATTTGACATACTTCAAATCTCAAAAGCCAATTTAGTTGGAAAGGTACTAAGTTCAACTAATATGGCTCAACCTTCTAAGAAATTGTTGAAAAAAACAAAGTATTTCAATCTATGGCATTTACTTGTCAATGAATGAAATGAGCAATGTTGACAATTTCATGGGTTACATCCATGGTAATTTAATTACTTTCCAACTTTCACTCTACACTAACTATAACCAGGAGTAACTGCGAATCACTTGTGCACAATTTTCAAATTTCCTTAGTCATATGAGCAGCAAAAGATTATCCGATACCAGTATTAGCAGGCCCAACAGGCATATCTACCATCGTATAGATGTTATCCTAAACTAAGTAGGAACTGCACTTTCTTTAATCAAACTCATGAAACGTGGTAATCCAAGAAAATCATACCTTAGTGTAGGTGCAACAAATGAATTGGCAGCACTTTGAAGAATACTTATGCCAGTCAATCGAATAAATGCTGCTTTGTCTTGTTCTAAAACATACTTCACACTGGTTCCTGTAAAAGCCAACTCAACATGAAGAAAACAGACAAAAGATCCAGAGTATGTCACATACACGTACCATTTAAGGAAGCAATACGATCTGAGATCCATGTTCTCGACACAACAAGTAACGCAACTGCAAACAACTTTGCACCCTGTCTATCAAAAAGGGAAGGAATCTGCAAAGAAAGTGCATGAAAGCATATAATTTATCTCGTGCGTTTCAGGCCTTATCCAGACAAGTTTAATAGAAGGAATGCTGGTCTCACAGCAACTATCATCATGGTCTCTCCAGAAAACTTCAAATCAGCAGATAAAAGAATTTTCACAAATGTAAATATAAATATGAGACAGATCCCCACCAGTATTCTAAACATTGAAGCAACTCTATTAGGTAGGACTTTTGGAGCCTTGTACAGTTGTGGAACAACAGGGAGAGGAACTTCCTTATCTGCATCAGGCGATGATGCAACAACCTTGGAGGAATAAGAATGCACCTTTGACTTCATTAATTTGTTCCCCTACAGAAAAGGATATCAGAAACCTTTTGCCACATTACATGAACACAGAACGGAGGTATATTGTTTAAACCTTCCCAGTTGACAAAAATGCTCTTTGAACAGCCATTGTATCATTCCGACGATCTGTATCTGACGCTGTTATCGAATCAGCACTTGCTTCAGAAGGGAGAGGCAACCCTTCCCTGAGAGGTTAGCAAAATTTTCTGAATTGCTTATATCTATTAACAGCTAGAAGAACCAGAATATCGAGAAAATTCTGGGCTTACCTCTTGTCATGGACGCTCCATCCCCCTTCCCCATCCAAAGATAAAACTATGTCATGAAAGGCAACTAAAGCAGGTCGGTGAGATATTGTGATGCATGATGTGCCCATAGCTTGAACCTTCTCACAGAATCGTTGCTCCATATTAGTTGTGACAGCACTAGTACACTCATCAAGAATAGCAAATTTGGGCCTATGATAGAATAACCTAGCCATTCCAAGTCTTTGTTGTTCACCAAGAGAAAGTTCATCTCCCCAGTTAATTTCCTTTTCCAGGGGATAACGATCCAATAAATACTCTAGATCAACCTGCCAAAAGAAAACTTCTTGATTTTACCTTTAGCAACTAAGAATCCAAGTGCTTGTGAAGAGAGACATCTTAATCCATAAATACTGTAGGGATGTTGAATAGAGACAAAACCAAAAATCAGAGAAATAGCATAACCTTACATTTCTTAATAATTCCACCATTCCCTCATGAGTGAGTGGTTCAGTCTCCTGATCTGCTGTCAAAGGATAGATTAATTGGTCACGAAGTGTTCCCACAGCTGTATATGGTCGTTGTGGGACATAGAAAATCTCCTTGTTAAGATCTGCACCAATTCCTGGTTTTACAATATAACCAGATACAAGCGGCCAGAGACCTCCAAGAACCCGGAAGAGAGAACTTTTCCCACTTCCATTTGGACCTAACAAGAAAAAAAGTATCTCCAACTTAGCGACATTCAAGACCAGAGTTAAAAGAGCATCTAGCAAAACTCCAATTAGTTGCTGATAAGATAGCACAGAAGTTAGGTTTGCTCCTAGTAAAATGCATGTTAAATTCAAAAATTTTTGTCAGATTGTATCTGAATGTGAAACAATAACACATTTCTCTCTACCCAGCTGTGATTTCGCCCAGTAAAAATTGAATAGGACAGAGGATTACAAATAAACGAAAAAAATGGATCAAAATTTGCCCAAAGAAGAATTAGCATAGAAGTAATTCTAGGCAACATTGTCTGCATATTTTATATTCTCTTATTCTACAACTGGAACAAAAAAGGATGAGGTGATTTTGTTGGTTTATTGCATTACTAGAAACTGCACACGCTAAACCATTATCCCAAAATAAATATTAGCTGTGACATCAAGAGAAAAAATGGAGATAATAAAAAATTCAACAAGTGAATCATTGGATAGTAGGATCACTCTAACAGGACCTAATGGCTTGTTTCTAAACTCAGCAAGGTTCAAATTATTTTGGTCATTGACCAAAACAATACAATTTCAATATCATATGATACCAAATACTCATGTAATTTTGATAGTTATTTAATTAATAATTAATTTCACTTAGTATAAGTTATAATTTTTAATTAAGTCTATTGATTAATTTGATCATCTCAATCTGTAAAATAAAAAATGCTTGCAACTATTTATATTTTAATTTTTATCATTTTAATTACTTGTAAATTGTATACTTATTCCATTCAACTTTTGCAGGTAGAACACTGGAATAAGTAATGAGAACAATGAAAACTTTTCTCGTCCTCTATAAACCAAGGCATACCTTGATTTCAAATTTTGTAACATTGTAGCAATTTCAGATTTGAATGCTTAAAATGTTATGAATAGTTGATGATGTAATTTTGTTTGAAATGAACGCTTTATATAATTGTTTGAAATTTGCTTTTGAATATTTGATAATAATTTTGAGCATTACTTTGTTTTTTATATTTTGTTTGAAAAAAATCTAAATATAAGCACTCCTAGTAGCAATAAAATAATTTAAAATTTTATTTAATTTTCATTTTTGGTTGACATAACTACAATTATCCACTTAATAAGTATAAATTAAAAATAAAAATAAAAAATATGAATGTTGGCATGGACTTGACTCAATTAAATTTTAAAATTTTGAATTTAAATTTCAGATTTTTTTATAGTCATATTCAAATTTGAAAATACAGTTTTTATAAAAAATAATTTGATTTGATCAGTACACACTTATTGTAATCACAACGAATCTTAAATAAATCAAATGAATTAAAAATATAGAAAAAGAATAAATAAATTTATTTTTTATTTAATTAAATAAATTTTCATTTAAACAAAGTGTTGTGTTGAATCTTAGCTATTTGTTGACACTCGAACTAAAGCTGAGAAGATACAAAGGAGGAAAAGAAGCATGACATGATCTTATTAAAGTATAGGTTTCTATTACTTGCTCGCATAATCTCTCTACTTCTTCTGATGTCACAAAAGTTAGAACACGAAAAAAAAATCTTTATACAAAATTTCATTCTATTTAAATTTTTGCATTTTAAATTATTATTTTTACCTTTTAGATAAGTAATTAAGCTATCAAACTAATATTTTTAATTGTAAAGTCGTTCGAATGCTAGTTTGGGTTAATTGAGGGCATCAAGTAGATATAATGATTAGAAGCAAGTAGGATCAAACTAACATTTTGGAATTTAGAGTCGAGTGGAAGTTAGTTTTGGGTTAAATTGAATACATTAAATAGATATAATGATTAGAATAAAGAAGGTTCAAACTGGAGTGGATTTGAATTTATTTTGGCCTATTTAAACAAAACCAAGTTTATATATAAGATAGTTCAACTTTATTTAATTAGGTTAATTATATTTTATAAGATTGAAAATTATTTAATTTCTTTATTCTCTCACTCCTCTAATTGATTCCTCGTGCATCCCTTTGTCTGCCCATTGCCTGAAGCAAATGTTGCGCTTGCTGCCAAAAGCTGTTGTCCCATGTTCACTTCCAAGGGGATATGACAAAACTTAATACTAATTTTTAAGGAAGAAGGTTCCTATGCAATAAAATGTTAAAATGGTATACAAAAAAACATTTATCCCCTCTACTTAATGTGTCTTAAATATGGGCAAGATGCAATTCACAATAAATAAAGTACAAATGTACAAATTGAATGGCTTTATTAAGCAAATAATTTTATCCATTAACATACTCATGTTAAATTAGAGTCTTTGGTTCACCTAGAGGGTTGAAAGTTTTGTTCAAATTTGACAAAATTGCCATGTTAAGAATATATTATGCATAAAATATAATATAAATCAGATAAATACATATATTTAAAAACATGAATAGAAAATAAAAATGTTAAACTATATTTAATTTTATTTTCCAAAAGGACTAAAATTACCCACATTACAAATGGACACTAAAAAAGTGCTTGGAATCCATAAAATATATTATGTTATATATTATAAATAATATTACTAATTTATTTTGCTGCAATAATAAATTAATTGAAAAAACATCAAATATCAATAGTAAGAAAACAAAAATATTTATTTTAAATTATAATAGCATAAAATTCTTTAGTAGGCTACACGATACAACAACAACAATCAAGCTTCATCCCATTAGGTGGGGTCAGTTGCCCGATATAACTCAAATTTAATATTCGAATACATTGCAAATCCTAATATTACTTGACATGGGTAATATCTACTGTCACTCATGTTGAGGCAATATGATATCATATCAGCAAACAACAAGCTACACATTCAAGCATATTGAGATTAATTTAGATGGATTTAACTCATAATGTTACATCTAAAAATTAGTCAAGATAATTTTTAAAATTTTATTTCTTATTTTTCTAAAACTTCAACGTAATTATTATTAAATTATTGTTATACTCTTTCTTTCTGAAATTAAACAAGCAGGCATTAAAGGAGTAAAACTCATCTAAATTTCTCTTACCATACCTTAAAGTGTGTCAACTTTTGACATGTTAAGATACAACAAAATTTTAATTCAATTCATGATTTAATTGTTATACTTATTTTAAAGGAGAAAAGGTGAGAGGGAACTAAAGGAGTAAAGAATGTATTATCACAGTATGATTAAATAAAATTTTAATTCAATTGTCTACTTAATTATTATAATGTTATTAAAAAGTAAAATAAGTTATGTGAAAGGGAATTAAAGGAGTACATCCCACCAAAATTCATCTCAACATGAATTATTGTATGACAAAGTATATGGAGTGGAGGTACAATAAAATTTTAATACATACTATTGATTAACTAATTGTTGTAGTCTTGTTTTTAGAAGATGAAAGGCCATTAAAGGAGTTGTAGGAATGGGGTAAATGAAATATTGTATTTCTTGTTTACAAAGATGCCCATTAAACATGGGATTCAACCTAAACCTTAACCACTGAATGTTAAAATAAGCCCATTAGAAATAGCCTAATCCATTTAAACGCTTCCGATCAAACTTAGTATAAATATTATTTATTCATAGCTTGTTAAACAAAATAGAAAAACAAAACTAACATGATTATGATGAAACAAAAGTATAATATTCACATTGGTGAAACAAAACTTTGGTTAATTGCATGCAAACATTGATTCCTTCACTTACAGATCAATGCACTATAGAGGGTAAGAGAGAGATTGCAAGAAGAAGTCTCTCGAGTAGATTTTTCAGTAAAGCAAATCTTAGGATTAATTAAGTAGATGCAAGGCAAGAAAGTAAGGGAGGCTACCAAAAGCCATGGATGCATCTGAGTAAAGAGAGGACCATATGCAGTACAAAATCAAAGGAAGAACCACATCTATGGATGCAATTAGGAGTAAGGGAGGCTACCAAAAGCTAGAAGACACAAGGAGAACAAGAGGAAGGAGAGAAAACAAGCAACAAAAGGGAGAAGACACAAAAAATAGCTAATCTTCATGCCAAGCTCTATGACAGGAAGAAGAAAAGAGATATGATGTTTGCAAAATTAAGAAACCAAAGAAGAATGAGTGAGTTTAATGCCAGAAAAAGTGAGAAACTAGAATGAAAGCAAGCGTAGGGTGTGTCTAAGCCTAGCTAGGAAAAACAATGGAGGGTTACTTTAGAAGAATTTGGCAAGAGTCGGTAATAGTTGGAGAGGAAAAGAGAGAAACTGCAGATATAGATTTACAATGTCAGTTATGCATCTGCAGTGATGAAAAAGGAGGACCTGATCTCTCTGGTTGCTTTGTGAAGAAGATCAGCTACAAAACATAAGAGAAGTTTCAGACACATCTAAAGCCCAGCAATAGATCTTGTGCTTGAAGAATCATATGTCGTAACTGATAATCGAGTCAAGCAGCTGAAATCAGGGAGTATTAAATTTAGCATAGAGCCTACATAACTCAGCAAAACAAACAACTAAGTTGATGACATAAAGTAGGATGACACCAGACATAAAGGAGCTTCTACAACTTGGATAGCCTCAGGCTATGGCAGGGAGCAGGATTTTCATTGTGGCTGGATCAATGGATTTGCCTCATAAAGAATGGCTTGTCACAGGCAAGGAGATAGAGGAGATCTGAGGATGATAAATGGGTGACAGGAGGCTATATAAATTGACAGATTCCACCTAACACTGCTTCTAGCTCTAATACCATGTAGACAGTAGACATTGATGAAATGAAAGATTATATTCTTTCTTTTAAAAAGAAACCCACTACATAGTAGTATCTATATGAACTAAATCCTAAACTCAAAACACAATTTGAGATTAACCCACTAGCTATAATATAATAGCTTTAACAAGAGAATAAATCCTATCCAAACTCATCTAGACACACTTCGACTCCTGTCAAAAAATATTGTATCAGCATGATATGGTACAATAACAACCAAAGTTAGAAGCTAGACAAAATAATTGTATCAAATTAGCTAATATATCCAACGAACAATATATATAAGTTGTTAGGCATTAACAAAATCCAAATATTAGGAAAAATAGTAGCCTATGAATTGTTAGTCTTTGTTTTGGGTTATTTTACAAGTATTCAGTTTAATCCACTAGTCACTGCAAGTTTCAGCTAGGGAAGCACTGAGGTTGCAAGTTTTTTTACATTGAGTGTGTCTCAGGAGGTAGATGTTTTGTGGTGAGAGCATAGAGGACGTAAGAAACCAAAGTGCTGGTAGAGGGATTTTTTGTGGATAACATTAGATGTTCTGAGAGTTCTAGAGGTGAGGCCTTTCCTATATTCTCCATGGGTGTCCATGGGTGTAAAAGAGAAGTCTAAATAAGTTTAGCAAATATAGTATAAACAATGTGCACAATGATTTTACTTTTCTTTTTCTTATATTCTCTGATTGATTCATACCTATTAGACCCGACCACGAGCAGGGTCTAAACTGCACCTGACCTAAAACCTTTACTTGGTCATTGGGTTAGTTCACCGTTGACCCAGGTTGACGGGCTAAAATAGTAATCGAATTGTTGCTAGAGAGGCCATTAAGTTTCCATCCAATAATAAACCGTGAACTGCCAGTTCAGTTTAAACAAAAAAAAAAGCAATAAATGTTGGAACTGTCGATAATTGATGGTTCCAAGGACTGAAATGTCGTTCCATGCCGGGCAGCACAGACGATTTTTACCATTCCTTCCCACGAGCAAAACCAGCATCCAGCACGCGATGATTTTGACGTGCGTCACACGTGTCGGCGACAGCATGCACTACAAAAGGAATTGATTTGATTCCTTCTGTCAAGATCGATTAATTGTGCGACAGAAGGAATCAATTTGATTCCTTCGATCGTGATAGATTAATAGCGCGATAGAAGGAATTGAATTGATTCATTCTATCGCGATCGATTAATCGTGCAAAAGTAGAAGGTAAAAAAAATCCCTATATAAAGAAGCATCAGCGGCGAGGCGACGATGAGTAGCAGCGAGGTGACAGCGAGTAGCGAGGTATAATTTTCCCCTATCGCAACGCCCCGAAGGCATCCCTGTCTTGGATGTATTGCAGGCGGTGACGGAGGAGTCACGGGACACTGTGACGACTCCGAAAGAGTCGCTAGACGCTTCCGAAGGCGCCGGAAGCATCCCGCAAGCCTTCAGCACAGCTGGACGCCTCTTTTATATATTTATTATAGATAATATATTTTTTATCTTAGAATTAATTTGAAATTTGGATCATGGAATATTAACATATTTAGTTTTTTTACTTTTAGGATTCTTACTTCCTGAACATATGAAATATATATTTTTGTCTTACAATGTCTCTACTTGATATGTCTAAGAAATATTACTTGTCCTTTATTTTAGAAGTTTTAATAAAGGTATGTTGTTAAGTTTATAATTTCTAATAAAGCACTTATAATCTAGTGCATTTCTGATCATTCTAAATTGAGAAAATTGAATTAATATTCTTAGGAGATTGTTTCAAATTTACTTTATAAAAATGTGTTATAGAAGATTGCTTTCAGGAAGTTGTTCTTTATAATACATTCTTGACGTTATAAAATAATGACCATTACCTAAAAATGTGCATTATTTTTAATATTTTATAATGCATAGGTAATGAGACCAAAATAATAATCTCATGATCCAGTTTGGAGACACGCACGCTGATTAGAAAATTGATTCCATTAGTAATGTTTACATTACAATATGATTGGACACGGTGGTGATTCCATTAATAATGTTTGCATTACAATATGATTGGACACGGCGGTCCTGCCCGTGGATATCCAAATGTTTTTAATTGTCTAAAAGTTTATGAAGAAGTTCATCATGCAATGAAAGAGGAACTTGATGGCAAAAAAGCATTAAAGTATAAACAACGACAATGTGAACTTGTTGATAGCCAAAGCTCTAAAGAAGCAATCTATGATGAATTTGAAGGTCATGGTGAAGTTTTGACAAAGACTTTTTAGCAGCCCTCAATGCCTCTTGAACTCAATTGACTGAGCAAAGTATGTGACATAGGAGTGGCTCAGCTAGTGCTAATGGAAGTGGCTCAACTACTGCAGCAACATTGGGAAGGAGTGCAAGTGTTTGTTTTAGTTCAACGCAAGCTGATATTGGTTGTTTTTTTCCTTCTATTGAACGAAGATGTGGAGTTGATATTGTTGATATTGATCCACCGACATTCCTAGACCAAATTAGCAAATAGACTAGGATTTATGATGCATATACAAAAAAGAAGAAGAAATCAATCGATCAAAGTATTGTTTAATTTTTTTCATTTTAATTATATTCCTCCTAATGCAGCAAACAATACATATTACCGTAGCATTGTGTCCAACATCCAAAAATCTAGTCCTAGTATTCAACCTCTGACTACATATGAATTGCCCGTCCATATTTAGATGATGGAGGAGATCAAGACTCGGATCCTATCATGCAAGAAGCAATAGAGCTTACATAGGGTTACGTTGATCTGTGATGGCTGTACAAGACCTACACGGATGAACATTATCAACTTTCTACTATACTGCAATAGAAAGGTAATATTTCATAAATCTATTGATGTAATTACAGACTATCATGATGCACCCTATATATATTGTTTGATAGATAATGTAGTTCAAGAGATGGGTGTAGAACATAGTGTAGGTCATTATCGTACCCATCGTACCCACTTTAAGAAGGCTGGAGAAGTATTGGAGCAAAAGTATCAAACATTATTTTGGACATCATGCACAGTACACTATATTAATTTGATGATGGCAGATATCGGTAAGCTCGATGTAGTGAAGAAGATAGTGAAAAAAGGTCAAATCTTTAACAAATTTCCTCTCTAATCATCATTAGGTTTATGGATTAATGAGGAAATTCAATGATAGAGAGATTCTATAACTAGAAGCAACTAGGTTTGCCACTCCCTTTCTCCTATTAAAATCATTGAATAAAAAAAAACCGGATTGAAGGTCATGTTCTCTTCTGAGGATTGGGAAGCCTCTCGATATTCTATCACGACTGATGGTAGGGAGGTGCAAAAAGAATGCAGTATGAATTCTCTCACAGCTGAGTGGTGGGTACAATATGAAGGATCAACTCTAAATTTGAAAAAGAATGCAGTATGAATTCTCTCACAGACGTCTTCAAGTGGTTGTAAAAGAAATTGGTCAACTTTCTCGCTCATTCGTACAAAAGGACGAAATCATCTTTCTTATCGTCGCTTGGAGAAGATGGTCTACGTTCATTATAATATGCGTATTCAACTAAGAGCAATAACAGAAGAGAATGAAGAACAAGAATCTGGTGATGTAGAGACCCACTTGATATTGGATTTGTCCAAACTAAGAATAATCCAATGATGGATTGGTAAAGCAATGTTGAGATTGAGAATCCATTACTTGATAAAGCAAAGAGACCCACCACGACCATCTCAATTTCTTAACAGATTGAAAAAAATACCTAAAAGAGATATCCGTGAGGAAGAAGATGATGAAGTATTTGATCAAGAATTTCGATTTTCTAGATCTCGGCATAGACGTTATCAAACATCTCTACCCCAAACTCAACCAAAGTCCATAGATAAAGGCAAAAGCAAAGGCAAATCTCCTACAATTTTTACTAAAAAGAAAGAAAAAAATAAACCTCCTGCTTTAATGGGAAGAGGTCAATCGAGAATTAGAGAAAATCCACTTGATGCAATTGATGAGCAAGAACATGATGACAACGATGAAACATCATCACCTTCTGACATTGTAGTCAAGAAGTTCGAAATAAGCATAGTGATGTTGATAGCAATGTAAGTACACATGGAAGTGATGACATGATGATGCATTTGGTGGTAAAATTATGTTCCCCCTACTCTAATACCGACGCCATGGACATGTGAGACATATTACACACATGCAACTCAAAATTATGATCATGGAGCTAGAAGTAGCAGTATTCAATATCAACGTTGATATAAGGATGACAAGCAAAAAAAAAATTATAATTATCAAGATATGCGGGAGAGTTTAGTTGGGATTGATTTTGGCTAAACTTCAACATACTCGGAGCCTTCTTATTATAACTCTGATGCATCATATGGCAATCCATCATACTAGAGCTCGGGGACATATGTTTATCCTTATCCTGTGCATGTACAGTTCAAATCTAACTTCTAGTGATGAATTGAGACATGTTAATGGACATGTGGAGAAACTAATATCAATATTGTTTATCATGAGATGATTATTTAATCTGGGCATTGGAGATCTATGGAATGACCTAAGCAGAATGTTATAAGAATCAATGTTTCCATCTGATTCACGTCACTCCTTTTGATATCAGTAAGCTAATATATTATGATGTATTAATTTTAATTCAAGTTATTGATAGATTAATTTTCTTTAAAGAAAACTATATTTAATTATTTTTTCTAACTATATTAAGTTATCTAATAATTGAGAATTTATATAAAATCAATATACAACTTATTTTTAAATTATACACAATAAACATATTTATCTAATAATTACAATATATAAATAAAAAAATACCGAACTTAGCTCGATATGATACCGAAACCATATCGTTCTGGTCTGGGATCGAAACCTCGACACGGATTGAGATTTTAAACCTTGAAATTATTACAAGATTCATTTAATATAGAAAAACATTATGTTCATTTTTTTAACAAAATGATATATATATATATTCGCATAAATAGAACATATGTAACAATATTTGTGAAATTTTAAAATATTTAATGATTCAAGTTGTAATGGATTTTTGTAACATAGCTTTGATTTTAAATAAATATAACAATAATGAATTTTTATTATATTCCTAATATTTATTTAATTGCATTTGGTTTAAACTTTAGATTTAAATTAAGATTTGCATAAAATGTCATGTATTATAATGGTTTAATACTTTTAAGAATTATTCTTCTCCTTATGCTACTTTAATTGGAGGATGTATTAGAACTTATTTATATGATATTACAAAGACTAGTTTAAAATATAGATTAAAAGATAAAGAACCGGAAACACAAAATATTAATAGAGGTAGTTTAAAATGCACGAAGACAAATTTTATTATGAGAACATATGAAATATCCACGAGGATCCTCAAGCTCCAATAGGAATTGAGAATTATTTTGATTCATTGATTTTAGTGAAGACCCAAAATTATCCTATTCTTTTATCATAGCAAAGAAATTTCTAGCTTGTTCGGTGTTGATTGTTGATGTAGAACAAACATTTAGTTCCAAATATACTATTTTGGAAAAAAGACAATCTACTTTGACTCCTAACTCTTTGGAAGCTCAAACACTACTTGATGATTAGACGAGGGTTGCAAAAAGAATTCAAGGAATGCAACTTTTATAAACCAAGCCAGAAGATTTCGACACCAAAAGAACTACCACTACGAGAATGAGAAATAGAAGTGAATTAACAATACCACTTCCCAAGTTAATTAAAAAAAAATATTAAAAGCTAATAAGGGTAAAAAGGCAAGTTAACTATGTAGGCTTTGATTATCATATGATACCCTTAGAGCAGATGTAGGCAAGTTCAAGCCATTTTTTAATTTATACATTTTAAATATTTTTAAAATAGAATATAATATCTAATCATAACCACACCCTATAGTGAACTATAACATGAATTGTAACGGGTGATTCCAAACCATGAACAATAACTAGCTTCGACGGTTAAGATTAGAAGTCAAGATTTTTTGCATTATCAAATAATCAGTTACAAATCATTGCCAAATCTAGTGCTTCTGTCAACTCAAGCCTAGACCAGTGGGTTAAAAAAATTGAAAAATATTAAAAATAGAAGAAATTGAAAAATAAAAAACAATGTAAAAAAATAGAAAAAAAAAAACTTTATTAATTTAAATTTTAACATTTATATGATTACAATATTACAAATTATTTTAATACCATGCAAGCAATTTAACACAACATGAATATTCCATTTCAAATTTGTATGAGAACATTATAAGTCTTAAATTTAGGAACAAAGTATTTATATTTATAATCCAAACTTGATTTCTCAACCATCCACGTGTATGGAAATATAGCTTCCTTCAAGAGGAATAGTAAAATTTTGCTTATCTTATAGCTTTACTTATCATATGCATCGATAAGGAAAAGGTTTGGGTGAGATGATATTTTATATTTATAATCCAAACATGATTTTTCAACCATACACATGTATGACAATATAGCTTCCTTCATACTTCTACTATCTTATATCTTTAGTCTTTACTTGTAATATGCATCGATAAGGTAAAGGATTGGGTGACACGAAAGTAAAAGAAGTCCAAAATCTTTAGTTAATAATAATTTCCCATTTGTTTTGTATGTGAGATCTGTGTGAGTTTCCTCTGAGTGAGGTCCCACCATGTTATATTAAGTGGTATCAAAGTTAAATTGTTTGGTTCTATACCTCCTCTTTGATCACTTCTTAATTTCTTTCTTTGTCACATATTTAACTCCACTAGCTACCCTAGATGTCGTCATCTCTCACTAGTGATCACCTACATCGATTGCCACTCCTCCATATCACCTCCTTGTGTTACCTATGACCACCTTTATCATTTGCCACTCCTATAGCATCATCGTGGTCCATTGACAAACCCACTCAAGCAAGTGGATCCTCTCCTTTGGGTCAACACCATCAACCTGCCGCCGCCACTTTGTTGATGTCATCTGCAAAAAACCTAGCTTCGTGCCAATCAAAGCATGATGTTTTCTTCCCTGCGACGTTGCACCATTTCTTGCTCTAGCATCTCCACCCACTTACCAACCATCCTCCAATGCATCTCCGCTGAACCCTATTCTTAACACCCTCGACCAAATCTTTCATACTACCACACTGACAATTTGCCCTGGCTGACGAACACTTTCCTTAAGGATCGCTTTCTCAACTATTTGAATCCCAAGAGTTGTTATCATCCACCATATTGATGTAGCCCCTACATCCTTTAAAACCAAAGTTTGCGGACACTATTCTTAGTTGAGGGCACACGAAACCCATAAAATATATTTGATTTGGCATTTTGCATATAGTCCAGCATCTATTAATTTTTACAGACTGGTCGTTTAAAAAACAAATAAAGATAAAAAAAAATTCTAACATGTGCACTTTATAACACATTCCACGGCCAAGGCTCATACTGCATTCATTCTCTCCTAGAAAATTATTGCTATTTTAATCTAGCATCTAATTATTTTTTATGCATTGCCCATTTTCTTCATAGTGCATTTATTCTTGTCGATTTCATTATCATCGTTATTTGTATATTTATCTAGTTTCCTACCTATTTCATTGTGTTATCCTTTGTGTTCCCACTTGTTTTATAATTCATATTACTTGTCAACCTCCACATTGGCTATTACGAGAAACCCCATACCAAAAACATAGACATAGGTGTACGTGGAAGATAAACTTAAGACCCTTTCATCTAGAGTAGAAACCTCACACAGTTTAAGACTTGTCTGGCTAGTGTCAAGATAGTGAAGGACAAAAGTTTCAATCTAAAGATCATCTATCACATGCAGCTCCCCCATCACCTCGGCATTATTCACATTAGAAGTATCATTTTGTCGTTAATGAATAGGATCTCTTCTCGAACACTCAAACACAACCTAATTGTAGATCAAACATAGATACTACTGCATTGTTAAACTAAACACCCCCAATTTTAATTTTCTCAATCAGATCACCAAGATTACTTTAACAACTAAGATATAACCCAGACTCAACAAGCGTAATTTACAAAAATCAAACTCATATGTTCATCAAGAAATTGTAGAAAAATGTTCAAAATCACTATGACACGAATGGAGAAGGATCAATCATGAATTAGGAAATATAAAGGATACAATATAAGAAATCTATCTCACATAGTTCAGAAACAAATAGTACACTATGTGGATCAATAAAATTCAATCAAATAAGAGTATAATTAAATTCCTAAGTAAATTTGAATTATGTATGCTACGCAATACCAAATTAGACCTGAAGAAGACCCAATCGACTGCATTAATGAGTTGTGACCTAAAATTGAACAAGTTAAATTATTTGCCCCAACCCCAATCTAAGAGGTCTATGAAAGGCTTACTTTGTGACCATCAAACCCTCAATTGGTAAAGCCCTTCTACTTACAAGGCATCACAATTATCGAATAAACCCACTGGATTGGATTTTTTCTCCAACGTACATAGACAAATACAAAGGCTTACTTTGCCTCTCAATTGTTGTGGTAACAAGCATTCAAAGGTTGTGATAAAGGTCATGTAGTATCCAAGTGTCATTTGACCATGAGAACAAAGTAGCATACTTTGAGTAGTGGTAGTGGCAAAGAAGTTGAACCTTTTGACTTACACCGTGAGACTCAGAGAACTGAGGAAAAAACAAACACTATAGGATTCAATATAGTTCAAAGTATCCTTTTGACACCCACAACAAATATTATAGAACTCAATATAGTTCGTAGCATAGTTTAAAGTGACGTGTCGCGGCTGTCGAAACGGTCGAAACATCTCGTTCCGCTTGGCAATCGGCATGAGACCAAACCCACGACAGCTGCAACGTGTTGCGCGACCCAGTGGCAGCAGCGAAGGGGTCGGCACGACCCCGACACCAAATCCACGAAGTTGTGACGTGTTGCGTAACCACGTGGCCGCAGTAAAGGGGTCGGTAGACCTCACAACGGCAGCAAAGGGGTCACATAACCTTTTCCCTGCCGCCACAGAGACGTCGTGTGACCCTGTGACCACTGCAGAGGGGTCGCACGACCACCGTGGTCGCCCCGGAGGAGTCACGTGATCCCCGCGGCCATGGCTGAGGGGTCATGTAACCCCGCGACCATGGCTGAGGGGTCATGTAACCCCGCGGCATTGCCGAAGTAACGCGAGCTTGCAAGTGGTGTCGGATTTTTTTAATTAAACTTAGGTTAATTATTTTAATCAACTCCTAGTCATGATGGAGATAATCTAAATAGGTTTTATTAAACCTCATAAAATTTTTATTTATTTATTATCTATTTTCATATCTTTTCCTTTTTTAAAAGATTATTTTTTTATATTGTTTATTTTTTAAATATTTATGTTAAATATTTTATTTTTTAATTAATATATTTTATATTTAAAAAACACCGAAACTATATCGGCACAACACGATACGGTACCAAAATTGTATCGTTCCGGTCCATGACCGAAACCTCGGCACGCGTCAAAATTTTAAACCTTGGTTCGTAGTATCCTTTTCACACCCACAACAGATTATCTATGAAAGCACACTAACATTTTATACACACATGAAATGCAAAAGTCTTACAAAATCAATAGTGTTGCATGAGCGTAGTTTCAGACCACACCCGACCAGCGCCGCACCTGAGCTCCTATACGGCGGCTTCCCTTCCCTTCTAGTTTCCCTTCTATTCCCATAGAAATGTGTCCATATAAAGATAAGATATGATGTGATTTTCATCCCAAGGACCCCGACTTTCCAATTTCTTTATTCATCACTATAAATAATGAAAACACCTACCTTATAAGTGCACAATGGCAGTTGTATCACAGCCAAACCTAGCGACCCAAAGTCCAAACTAAAGCCACCGACCAAATCAACACCATTCTAAAAAAAAAAAACTCCACCTTCTCACGCAGTTTTGAAGAAAAGGGAAAGTGGTGGTAGCATAAGTTAACCCTACAAGTCACAAAAGACCTTCCCCTAAACTCAAAGAGATTTTAGGTGAGTTGTGGGACATAACTTGTGAAGAATCGCTAGCCCATATGCACAAATCTACATGTTATAAATCTCATATTAGGATCACAATTGTTAAGCATACCACACTATTTGTATAAAGTACGAACCCCTAAATATACTAATCTGGCAAAGACAATTGAGGGAGTCTTAAAGAAATCTCCTCAAGGTTTAAAATTTCGACCCATGCCGAGGTTTCGGTCCTGGACCGGAACGATACAGTTTCGGTACCCTATCGTGTCGTACCGATATAGTTTCGGTGTTATTTTTAAATATAAAATATATTAATTAAAAAATAAAATATTTAACATAAATATTTAAAAATAAACAATATAAAAAATAATCTTTAAAAAAGGAAAAGATATGAAAATAGATAATAAATAAATAAAAATTTTATGAGGGTTTAATAAAGCCTATTTAGATTATCTCCATCATAACTAGGAGTTGATTAAAATAATTAACCTAAGTTTAATTTAAAAAATCGAAAATCCGACACCACTTGAGAGCTCGCACTACTGCGGCGGTGACGCGGGGTTGCGCGAGCCATGGCCGTGGGGATGGCGACCGCGGTGATCGTGCAACCCCTCTGCAACGGTCACAGGGTCGCACGACGTCTCGGTGGTGGCAAGGAAAGGGTGACGCGACCCCTCTGCTGCTGTTGCGAGGTCGACTGACCCCTTCGCTGCGGCCACGCAGTCGCGCAACACATCGCAACTGTCGTGGGTTTGGTGTCGGGGTCGTGCCAACCCCTCCGCTATGGCCATGAGGTCGCGCAACACGTCGCAGTTGTCATGGGTCTGTGGTGTCGGGGACGTGCAGGTGTCGGTGAGATGGCTGACTGGAGTCAGGGGTGACATATGTCATTTTACATCATATTACATGATTGCATTTATTACTTGTGATTGCTGCATATTGGTTGTTGCACGTTTGGTGGTTGCATATGATTGACATGCATACAGGTGACATTTTGTATCTGGTTTGATGATCCTTATATCCGGATAGGAAGTCCTGGTGAGTACAGTTTTCTTCACCCTTTTCAGTCTGCATTTCTTACATTTGTTTAGAAAACTGCACCGCATGATTATTACTGTTAGTTATAACTTATTATGTCTGTCTATCTGGTATCCGCTGAGTTGTTGAACTCACACTGTTGATATATTTTTATTTTAGGCATCAGGTAGATATTTGTGGAGTCGCTTGGAGTATCCTGTTTGTCGGTTCCCACGTCACATCAGAAGACTGCTTACGTATTCATTTGTGTTTCATTTGTTTTATGTATTAAGTGTACTTAACATTGTATATTCCGGCTTTATTTTATAGTGTTGTTATGTGATATATTGTGTTGTTTGTTGTGTTGTGTAAGCCTAACCGGCTAGCAGTCTTGTTTTTGGTTTGTAATGGTTTCTATCGTTTTCTGCTGTGTTTTTGGTTTTTGTATAGCCAAGTGGGTTGTTTAATATATATATAACTGTGTGGTTGCGAATATTTTGTTCTAGCCGAGTGGGCTGAGTATAAACTGCGTGGTTGTGTATATATACCAGCCGTGTTGGCTGATGAGTGTGAGCGAGGGCTATGTAGATATGTTTCAGATTGTCACTCGTTCAGGGGCGTGACATCATCAACCAATATATTATTCAAACAAATTATCAGGACACATATTCACCAACAACGGCCAAGTCTTATCCCACTAGATGTGATCGGCTAATCATGACACATATCCAATTCTCCAAAACTCAAATGTCTAATAAACACCATCCATATAAAGAAAATTTCATCCCTTGAGTGAACAAAGATTACACGACAAGGAATTAAGGGAAAGAAGTTTACCGGTTATTAGAAGATTCGAACCTGATTCTACCTTGAGACTCAAATCATCAACCAAAACGTTGTTGGTTGGTGTAACTACCTGAAGAATAAGCATTAGTGTCCAAAAGACCAAGCAACATTAGAAAGGCAAGGACAAGAAATTCTATTCAACTAAATCTACCTTGACACCTGCAAACTCAATATAATTTGCTTCACTGATATAATTTCTACTAGCACTTCTCTGAACTGATCGGTCATGATTAGCTGATAACTCTTTTGCAACCATCATCAGTTCATGAATACGATCAGAATATCCACTGCAGAAAGAAATTTAGTTGGAAATTATTGAGTTGTGAAATTTAGCAGAAGTACAATATGCTCCATTTGTCAAATCTCACTTTAACAAAAAACTGATTCAAGAAAACAATCTAGAGAGTAGCGAATGAATCTTTAGTGAATTTTCACAGACAAATCGATGAGAAATTCCTAGGGAATAGAAGAAATGTTCCATTTGTCAAATTTTACTATAATTATTAACTGATACAATAAAACAATTTACAGAGTAGAGAGAGGAGTCTAACTGAAATTTCACAGAAAAGAATCTATGAGAAATTTCATGTTAGAATTTCTCCCAGAATTTTTTTTCATTAGAAATCTTATTGACAAATTCAACTACTTTGGCATCTCCTTTTTCTTCTCATATTATACTTATTTAAGCACACAAGGGGAGGCCAACATTTATCAGCTACCAAACACTGATACAGTAGTAAAAAACTGTGATTTCCTACCATATAAGGGACTTATATTTCTAAACTAGAGGCAAGAAAGTACAGTATTAACAGAATGAATAAGAGAATAACCTGATACGGTTCAGACGTCGAGAACTGATAGAGAGAGTACCAAGTGATTGAAAGAGTGATATTATTACACTTGTATGATAACGAAGATTGCTCAGCATTTCAGCTCTTCCTAGTGTTGAGGAATCAGGTCTAAGATTACCAGAAAAAAATGGCTCAATAATCAGAACCACTGCAACAGTAGCACCAAGGTACTTCAAGAGGAAGTCTTGAATCATTCCGAACCACCAATGATCGTGAAGTACAACATTTAAGTGATTTACGAGTGTCTTAAATTTCTGCCAGATATGAGATGCTTCTCTATTCTCTCCTCCATAGAAAGCAACACTTTCTGCATGAGTCCTTAACCGTGAGTGTAGTTGTCGATAATCACCTTCCAGTTGTTGCTCTTTGGACATTAGCTTTCCAAAAGGAGGAGAGAAGTTCCTGATAGTTGCACCAACCCCAAGGACATATGCCTGAAAACCAATAATAATTTGTTTCATAGTAAGTAAGCTAGAAGGTTACTCCATAGCACGTATTTCAGACTTGCATAACTTCCAACATGAATGAAGTTCAAAGACATCAATGAAGGTTAAGCTAGAACAAAATGACCTTAATTGCAAGAAAAGAAGTAGATTTTACCAAAATCCATAGCACGTATTTTGGACTTGCATAGGAACATAGGCGCCAAGTATATATAAGACCATCAGCAACTGCAGTGAGATCATCCAATATAAGGTCACTCAATTCAGAACAAAACTTTGGTATATCACTAGCAATCCGCTGCTCAGGATTGTTGATCCGGTCATCAACATTTGAGATTTTGTAGTACACCATGTTCTGTATTTCACAACCAAATCAAGAGGAAAATCTTCTAATACAAAACAAATGCATACTTACGATCAAAGTTAGAAACTCTAAAATATGCTCCAATACAATGATTGTGTTGAATTGTTTACTTGCCATTTCAAGACAAGTTAATTAGTTTGGATGTGTGGATATATTTATAAATGGCATTTTTAAACATGGATGATCAAATGTCAAAAAACCAAAATCAAAAAAGAAAAGTACTATTCAAAGAAAATGAACATATAAAATTTATGAATCCATAAACTCATTCATCATTTATTTTGTGAAAAACATGCATTAAAGTAAATTCTTTAACAAGTAATGATGAAGGATTGACATCTTTTATCTCTAATAACTTTTTCTATTTCATATCTTATGCATAAATTTGTTGTATATGGAATCCTAGTTTGGATCTTTATCCCTGTTTGGATGCCCCTGCTCCAAAACCACATATCTTTTAGACATTAAAGTAAACTCGGGAATAAAACACCAGTGCAAAGAGCAGGTAGCTTTGAATTTAACACCATTACAACCAATAATAAATTCAAAAAGTAAGAAATGTATTAAATTTATAGATTATTCGGAAAATAATTTATAAATTGTTTAATAAAAGTTGACTTATGGAATGTACATATTTATTTTAAAAATAAATTAAAAAATTACATATAAGTTATGTTTAGTAACTGAATAAACTCAAACTAGAGTTAACACTAACTAGAGCAAGTCCCTTTCATTGCCTTAAAAGATCTCAACAAGTCTAAGCAGTACATTATTTTCCCAATTGTATGTCCATTTATTAGAAAACAGCAGTCAAATTGAGGAAAATATGATTTGATTACCATATTAATTAGAAAATAGCTATCCTTACCTCAAAATAATCAGCATGTATAAGTTCTGTCAAAATTTTCCTGAATCGCAGAGCCAAGACTCCCGTCAAATACTTTGAAGTTGAGTATAACGTAGACTGGAGAAAACATAAAAGAAGGTTCTCAACAATCAACCGAAGGAACATGGGTACTCGCTGAAGAAAAGCAGCTCTGAACAAGAAACCTTGAACTTTTGCCAATCTGTGACTCAAGGCAGTTCTCAACACCTGAAATGGGTTTGAATTTCAATGTTGAGTAGAAATTACATTTAATAAATCCCAGAAAATGCATGTTGCATGTCCACAGAAACCTGGGGAATGTTGGAATTAAACATAAAGAACTATCAGTACTTTGAAGCATGCAAAAAAAAACTAGTGAATAGTTAAATAAAATTTAAATCCAGTGTCTATGACTAAAATGTTGTTTAAAATTTATGTAGTAACTAAGAGTTTTGGGGTTGATTGATTGTATGGAACTAATAGATCAATATTATTGCATTATGCTATCACAAACACTTTCTCTCAATGGGTTGTATCTTAATTGAGTCTGATTCTGAGTTCAATCAAAAAGCATGGTAAAATCTGACAAGGGTTAAGTCTACTTAGTGCCCAACACCTTGATAGATACAGAAGATGATTAAAGAAAGTAAAAAAAAAGGTTCACACCACCTGTATCTCTGACTAAGGCAAGCTACTTATAGTTTAAAAAGAAAAAATAAATCCAGACTATGATTAAATCTAAAAACGATATTGTTCTTAAATAAATGCATTATTACTTTTCAGGAGATATATCATCTTAGTTAGATCAAATGATTCTTTTATTTACAAAAGAAAGGACGTAATGCAAGATGAGCAGAATCGGGGGAGAGGATAGAAAATTAGAGAAAAAAACTGTATTCTTTCCAAATAGACTAATTTTTCAACACTACTAATTTAGTTTATCACTTATCTAAAAAGGTCAAGTGATTAGGAAATAGGCCAGCTTACACATGATATAGTGTAGTCAGACAAACTGGGCTCAAGTGACCCAACCTCAACATGTAGACTAACAACTTAATTAGAAGAAATTAATGACGCTAGAAAAAATCAAGAGTATGATAGACATAAACATATTGTCTCCAAAATATTCTATTCCGTGGCATGTGTTATGATCTCCTAGACGAATAATAAAACTTGAGCAAGGAATACTTGTTTCTAAAGAGATGAACTTATTGGATATGAACTCTCCAATCTATGAAGTAACCATTTGAATGAATAGAACTTAACATGTCTCTCAATCTTGATCTTAAAATCCCTACATGCGTGGAAGCTTAGGAAAAGAGATTCATACTCATCGCCTAATATCAATGAATTCCATTTTTAGTTCTTTTAGGTTAAACTATCCATGTTTGTAGATAGTCAACCACATTGATGTTTTAGGCGATGTGAAACTATGGCAAATACACACATTAAATGAGGAAGAGAAAGACTAAAAAAGATTTGGTTAGCATAGATAAAATAGGATAAATTTATTTAAATATAGATGATGATATTATTGGTGCAGTCAGCACTAATAATCAAACTCAGGTTTTGATGCAGGAAAAAACGGAAAAAAAAAAGATTCAACCCCCCCCCCCTTCCACCACGCTCGTTTGTCTCAATACTACAGATATAGTAGGGGATAGAGTCCAATGACGTAGGAGGATAGTCGACTCCACCTAGTGAAATAAGATTTGGTTGTTGTTGTTATTTATTATGTTTAACTTAAAAAACATAATACACACATTGATCGAGGAAGACTGGGCTTAGCATTGATAAAATATGATAAAATATAGTTAAATATAAATGAGGATATAATAGGTGATCAAACCCAATGACGAGGATCTATATAACCGACTCTACTTAATGAGATAAAGGCTTTCTTATTGTTGTTGTTTAGTATATTTAACTAAACTAGGAAAGGGCTACTTATGGCATTAACATATTAGAATCCTATTGTCAATCTGCCTTAATAGTAATTAGATGATATTTTGAGCAAAAATGATGGAAAATATATATGAATCAATGAGGATTGCCAACGGTGTGTAATGGGTTGGTTGTTCCACCATTTGATGAAAGCAAATAGAAGTGAAGAAGAACTCATGAATTCCTAGCTTCCAAAAATGAGACGATGGATCTAGGGTAAGTATATACATGCATGATATTATTGATAGTTTAGTTACTAATTGTTTAATTAACAAAATTTAATTAAAAGAAGACTAAATTTGATATTATTTAATTAAATCAGATTTCATTAATATCAAATTAAATATAAGCTAATTAATTAATTTGATTCAATTTAATTAACTAAAATCAGAATAAATTAAAATTAAATCAGATCTATTTTAATTAAACACAATTTAAAAGTTAGGTGTAATTAAATCACATTAAATCAAGTTAACTTAACAAATCTAAAATCCATTTTATTTTAACAATTCAAAATATTTATTTATTTAAAGTCAGATAGAATTAAATCATCATTAATTTAATAAAAATAGTATTTAATTTAATTAAATCTAATTTAATTAAAATAAAGTATAGTTTAAGATCATATTTAATTTATTTATTTTAATCTGATTTTAAAGTTAATTGATGTAATTTAATCAGATTTACCAAAATCAGATGTCAAAAAAATCAAATCAATTAATCGTATTTGTTTTAATTAATCTAATTAATTAAATAATATATAATAAAAATCCAATTAAATCAAAATAAGATTTAGTTTAACTAAAATCAGATCAATTAAATTTAAACCATATTAACTGCTTAAATTCAGATTAAACCAGATTTACTACATTTAAATTTAGATTTAAGTAAGTTTTATTAATTTGGATTTAATAATCTAAATCAAGAAAAATACATTCTTAGGTATAGTTTGGTGAATTTTTACACATTCGAATTTATTAAAAGTTAGTTAAGTGATAGTTTTTTCTTGTCTTTAAATTTTATTTTATTTTTTAAATTAAAACTAAAAATAGAAAATTTTCATGAACCAAACATCTTACTATTTTAAAGAAAAAATTATTTTGTAGTACCGATGTTCAATGGAATATAAAATGTATCATTCTAAAAAAAATGATTAACTCAGTTAGCTTCAGTGACTAGCTCTGGGGGTGACCAACCCAGCCCTACAAAATTTTTCCACCGGTCACCAGGGTAAATCAAGAAGTGTGCGCGGCGTGCAGCCCAGAAGCCTAGCATCCTTTGGTTGCACGCCCCATTTGGAGAAAAAATTCCTGTAAATAACCATAGCTAGGATCGAACTACGAGTGTCTGGGTGATAACCTGGATGTCCTACTGTGGCACCATAGCCCCAGGGGCATAAAATGTATCATTCTAGGTTGATATCAATATGGATACTTGGATCCTTCAGGTCATTACTCATGCACCTCCACATTATTTCTGTTAAGCACTTTCTATAGCACAGTAAAAAAAATCAACTTCAAATAGCAACATGGAATGCTGCCTGCTATATAAGAGACCCATTTTCCAGTAAATAACATTAAGTTATTGGAGGGTTTATGACAAATAAGCAATTCAACAAGGGAACCTAAATAGGAAGAACCTTTAGGATAAAAAAAAAAGGAATATATTTAATGTATGTATTAGCTGATAATGTTAACTAGTTATAGGGAGAATGGAAATTGCACCAACACATACCCAATCAAAAAATAATAATAAGAGTCTAATTCAAAGATAAATTTTCCTACATGTACATGAAAGTGCAGCAGTAAACCAAGAGAAACTAGACAGCATACAGTCCACAAGAAGCAACGAAGGGCAGAAAAACAGAGCTCACCGCTATAGCCACTAGTCCCATAAGGTTGCGCATCCCATTAGGACCCATCTGTGAAAGCAAGGTTGCTGCTAAATAATGCAGGGATCTCAATCCTTTTCTAGTTGGCCTTGCCACTTGAACTGGCTGATTACAAATACCATTTTGGCTTGAGTTTTCACCTTCCTCACCAGATTTATGGGATCTCCTATAGAGGCGTGTTTGCATGAATGCGACAGTGCCACCAGCCACCAGGACAGCTGAGACAGCTGCCAACGTTCTTCTGCTTGATATCATATAGAGACATTAGCAAACATATGCATGCAACAAAATTCATATCACCTTGATTGGGTCACTAAAGGATAAAAGGCTAAAAGATGATGATAACCATGCAATTAAGAAATGGTGATTGTAGATGAGCAGGACCATTTTGATTCCGAGGGACTAGTGAAGTTATATGATACTAAAGAGAGAGAAAACTATTTCTAAAAGAAAAATCCTATCTAGGTTAGTAGTGAAAAGTTAAAAAGTCAAATTAAATAAAAAATAACAAAGACGAAAAACTTAGCCTTCTCTTTCTTAGTAAGACAAGCAAAGACTTAATCATGGAGAAAAGCTATTTCATGCCATTTTATTACAAACAAAGAGAATACAAAGGAACGATGGCAAACCAGAACTCTTTTGCTTAGATTGATAGGAAGTTGTGGACAAAAAAGAGAGAGAAAATTATAGGGGAATAATTGATTGAGCAAATAGAACTTATTCTATTAACTTAAACTTATAACATAGAGAAATTATTAATTAAAGGCCAGTTTCTTAGGGAGCAGGAAACTTGTCTGGAAGGGAAGAAGCAGAGGAAATATATCCAGACGTTGCATGGAGGAAATCGTCTCCCTGAATGTGTTTCTGTGGATGGAATTAAATTAGCTGCTTTCTCGGCTTGCTGATTCCTTCAAGAAGGAAATGGGAAACAAGTATTCAAAAAACATGAAAATACTTTTCACCCTGTTCCTCTTTTTCGCTATCCACCATGATTCATTGTTCTTGGCCGATAAGGTGGAAATTCGCATGTGATCTCCTTGACCTTCGCTGAATGAGAACTGCTCCATGTCCCTTTGAAGAGGAGTTGATTCTTTTCGAGATTATCTATCATTGAGGAAGCAAAGGAGAGAAATTTGCCTTGATCAACTTATAGCTAGGTTTCCTTGTGGTTGGTGCAATAAGAAAGAAAATTAATTGGAGAGAAATTTGCCAATGTCGATAAGGGATGATGGGTCAGGAGGCTTTTGAAAGGGTAAAATACAAAAGTAGAAAATACCCACACTCTCGTGAGTGACCTCTGATCGACATCCATGGAAGCCAAAATCATGGTTTTGAGGGTGATATTTCTGCTCCCGTTTCCTTTGCTAATATTTCCTTAGGAAATGACCTCCTTATGGTCTCTGAGCTCCATCCTTTCCTTCGGTTTCACTCTCCCCATATGAAATTGGCCTTAAATCCGGCTCACATAACTAACCAATTGGATGAGATATCTTCCCACAAAAATTTTAGGTGACTTACTAATAAAAGATAGGTCCATTTTCAATAGCAATCAAAAACCAAAATTTACCAATTTCTAAGAAAAATGATGAAGAGCGTCATTATTTTTTATTATATTTTGTTACAAAAACCAAGGAGTGAAATGTCGTTCCGTGCCGCCTGGCATGGATGATTTTTATCGTTCCACCAAGCAGCCGAAATCGGCACAGGAGGTGTCCCAGTCTCGAGAAGTCGCGGGACGCCTCCGGCGGCGTCGGAAGCATCTCGCGATGCCTTCTGCAAGCCGAAGGCATTGCCAGACGACCCTGTCGGCGATCGCAGGCGAGCAATCGTGGACCGTGATAATTTTTTTTGGATAAATAAGATAAATAATTATTTTTTTAATTAATTTAAACAATTCCTAAGGATGTGTAATATTTTGAACAGGCTTTCATAAACCTTAATTAAATTATTCTAATAAAATATATAAAAATATATTTAAAATTAAAATAAATTTAATAAATTTTATTAATTAATATTCTGATTTTTTTAAAATGTTTTAAATTTAATTTAAAATTTTCTAATATTTTTTTATTATTTTGTATTATTTTAAATTTCATTTAAAATTTTTAAAAAAACCTTTAAAAAATTCTAAAAAATTTTAAAAAATTAATAAATAATATTTATATTCTGATATTTTTTTATTACTTGATATTTTTTTACTATTTAAAATATATACTATTTAATTAATAATTAATTAAATGAATAAATAATTTATATAATTATTATTATATATAAAGTAATATCTTTGAGTTATTGATATATCAATTTTATTTAAATATAATTATTTTTAATTATTTTTTCTAACAATATTAAATTGTTCAATAATTGAGAACTTATACAAAATCAATATACAACTTATTTTTATATACACCATAAACATATTTATCTTATAATTATTATATATAAATAAAAAAATACCGAAACTGTATCGGCACGGCATAATACGATACCGAAACCATATCATTCCGGTCTGAGATCAAAACCTTAGCACGGGTCGAAATTTTAAATCTTGACAAAAACTAAAAGGTTAAATTAAACTTAAGAAATGTTAGATATCAATATTTTATTGTATATAAATTACTCATCCAAATTTATTTTAAATTTTAGATAATCAAATAAGCTAAACTGAATTAACTTATTAGCTCTTAGGGACTGTTTGAGAGTTAATTAGGATTTGATCGAGTCCATCAGTTATGCATAGAGATTACAATAAGGTGGGTCTAAACCATGCTCGAGTTGAACCTATCTAGAGTTGAAGAAAGTTTAAATGTAGGCTAGGCCTTCTTAGAATATACAAACCTCTTTTTCCCCTCATACTTCCTCCACGGAGCTACTTCTTCCATGTACCCGCCTGAAGCTTTTGTCTCTCACCCATCTTCTTTCCCCTCACAACCACAATTGGCACCTTCCCTACATGCGCATAGAGTGTCATCCCTCTCTCTTCGTCTTCTCTCTCAAAACCAAGACACCACCAACAAGCCCTCATTACACACATAGGCATGACCGGCACTTAGCTCAGTCGTTGTCAACCTCCACGCGCGCGCACACAGTGCCAACCCCTAGCGCACACCCTTACATCATCGCTTAACCCTCACACTCACTTTGACATAGTCGTCGAGCACACATATGAGGCAACACCACTGCCTAACCTCATGCATACACAAGGCATAATTGTCATCAACCTCAGCCACATGGTTCGTGCACCGACTGTTGTTGCCCTTTATGTGCATGCATCACTATTGCCTACCAATCCTCTTTCCAAGTGTCAAACCTACCTAATTTGTTTATAGGTAGTGGTTTCCTTCCTTTCTAGCATGGCAACAACTCTATTTTCCTCCCTCCTAACTTCATTTTTGGATTTGAATTGAGTTTATCTCCTTTTGATTGGAGAGCCGCTGATTACAATTAGTTTTAGGTAAAGGCTCAGTGAGCATTTCCTTGGCTATGTGATTGAATAGTTATAAATTGTTTGACCTAATTTGTTTAGGTTAGGGAGGTCAAAGGATTCTTCATCATTGAAACCCAACTTTTGTTTCCTCAACTGGGAAATACCTATTATTCGTCTAGGTTGTTATTTGTCAAGGTTTGGAGAAGTCTAAAGTTTTGCATCATTGAAAATCAACTTTTGTTTCCTTAACTAAGTTATAGGAGAGATATTATCCGCAAAATTCCTACACCAGAATTAGAATAGCGTTGATATCAAAGTTGGCTTTGTTAAATTGAGGATTTGAAAGTTGACTATTTATTTATAATGGTTTATCTTTAAATTAAGAGTATTAAGGATTAATGGATTAAGGTGAGGTCCATTAATCTAGAATATGTACCATTTTTCTTTATGCATTAGCTATATTTTTGGATCTTTTAAGATATAGTTGTGTTGATACATTATGTAGACACTCGGTCAGAAGGAGCACATTAACTCGTGAACATTTAGGATCGACTCTAATACCTTTTGAAATGATCCCATGTGCATCAAATAAAATTATAAATAACTTAAATTGAGAATAGGTACATTGGTATTATGAATGTTTTTGAGGGGGGGTCTAAATGATATTGAATTAGTAAAATGGTGATACAAGAACAAAATTATTGGTTATATTACAGGTATGTTAACTTGCTAAGCTATCTTTGCTTTCATATGCTAAATGTTATTACATGATGGCTATCTTATGGAAATCAAGTGGGGGAGTTTTCTTAAAAGATAACATGTTCCTGTACTTTTAATCTTTCAAAGCTTGATATCTATCTTAAAAAATATTTATCCTTTATACTGCTTCATCTTCCATGCTTTGATATATTTTTATATTGATGTTTGAATGTTTCCATTATGCTAGAGATTTAACACAAAAATTAACAAATGATAACATAGATTAGTGTCTCAATCTAACCAATCCTTAAACGTGCAAGTGTTATATGAGATGAAATGTCAAAGGTGGAATAGTTGTTATTGTTAATTGCTAAAGGAAATGGCTATAGTAAATGGTAGTTTCAATGCTAAAAAAGTGAATCATCCAAGCCTAACCATATTATTAGCAGTGCCTGGCCACTCATAGGCTCTGTGATAGCAACTGTCACGTGTGGTCATTTTGTGTGCTCCACAATATTACTATTTATCACCAATGAGGTTTCAGTCACATGTGATACTATACATTCTAAAGACAATGATTCGTTTATTAGTGGACATATTCGTGATAAAATAACTATGTTAACTGTGGTAATATAGATAAATAAAAAGGTGCCATAACTATTAAGTGTTATAAAGATTGAAAGTTAATTATATGCTTAAGTGAAAACTATAAAGTTTGAACGTGGAATATAGACTGGCTTTGAATTCTTAAATAAGATTATATTCCCCACTTACTAATTTGTATTCGGAGTTTTCCCTAACCTCTAGATTTACAAGCAAGGACAAGGCTTTAATACCTTATTTGGTTCCAGCCAGAATATAAAGTTGCTCAAAGAAACTTAGATGTGTTAGGAGCCAATTTTGTTTCTACACATGCTTTATTTATTTTACAAATCTATTTAGTGTTTTGATACTATTACACACTGCTATATAATTTAGTAACAAAAAAGTAATCTTCTGTATAGCAGATTTCTTTTAACAAGATATTTGTGTTTATAATACTTTGAAAATAAACAAAATACAAATCGTGTTATATGGTATTTGATTGCTGCAAATTAGATGCACGTTACCGAGAATATGGAAGGTGTTTTCATCAATTATTACCCAAAAAGGTACCTCCTTGTACATGGCAGGATAATCTAGGGCATGACAAAAACAAAGGCGAAACACTTAACCATCTTTGTCTCAATAAGACAAGTAAAGACTTCCCCAAATGGTATATCACCGTCAGGCATTTTCTTTTTTGGTTGTATTCTTTTCTGAAAACTAAAAAAGCAGTCCTATTCAATAAATTTACAAGTGAATCAAAGTAGCTTGTGCTCAACATTATCACAATATATCAACTAACAGATAAGAATGGTATCATTGAATAAACAACATAGAATACAGGATAATTCTATGTAGCCATGCATACCTTCTAGATGCCAGAATGTTACGCCCATGTTCAGTTAGTGGCAGAAGCTGAAGAGAGGACATTTTCTGAATATCCGAAAGCAATTTATGCTAAATAAATTAAGCTACTTCTATTATAATAAATTGTCTGTCGATCCAAGATTTGGCACTGCTGTAACAGAGGAAAAAGCACTGATTACGCACCAATAGATTTCATGTTAGGAAAGAAGTGAGCTCTTTTGCCTAGCGAAACCAAATATATGAGGAAAAAAATGCTTTCTATTTCATGAAAATGACATGAAAAAGAAGCATCTGAGAAAACTACTATCAAATACTCAACTGAAAAATTTTCTGTTGAACTTCTAAGGAAGGAAGAGGTGATTTGACTATTTGCTCAAAATCAGAGGGCCTAAGGGGATACAGTACTAATAATTTTTAACTAACAAGGGAGCAAGTAGTGTAGCATAAGAAAAATTCAGCAAAATGAATTTACCACATCCACAACTACTATATAAAGGAGTCAAGTTCTTCGTTGAAACTATCAGAAGCAAAACAACTGAAAGAGAAAACACCACCATTCAAAGCCCAGGAAAAGTTAGAAGCAAGCTACAGACTAACAGTACTTACAACATGTTCATTAGTTTCTACAGGTAGAGTTTGATCCTAAGGTTGCAATGACACAAACTTGCAGCTTCATTCACGCCCATTATCAAAAGCAAACCTATAAGAAAATCAACAACTAGCTTTAACCAACAATAGATGGTCAATAGCTTTGTTAGTCAGACTCAACATATATACCTACCAGTACATGTGTCAACACAACAAACGAATCCAGATAATCAAACTCATTTTGCAACCAGGATTTTTTTCTAACATTGTGTACTAAGTAAATACTAACAAATTTTTAAATACAACATATAAAGGATCGTCCGGTGCACGAATCTCCCACTCAAATCACATTGGGTCTATTGTGTGGAATCTTACACTGTATTGTAAGAGGTTATTTCCGCGACTTGAACCCATGACTACAAGGTGACGCAGCAACAACCTTAACAACATATATTCTAAAAAAAAAGAGTAAAATTTCAGAGAAAAATTACATCTCAAAATTAAGAAAAAGATAATTAAAAATTTATCCAAATAGATCCTCTAAGTATGCCCACATTTTGAAAAAAGTCATAATTATTTCACTGCATAAATATTCTCTGAACTAAAGGAATTATATGTTATATACCCTGCAATTTGAGAGAAAATACTAAAAAGAGTTATAAATTATCTAAAAGTCAAGAGAAACTTTTGACATCAATGATGGTTTCCCAATCATAAATACACAAATTAGATTCTGAACTGATAAACTAAAATGAATCGTATCAAAATCTCCAAGATTACATCAATACATACTGCCAGCTTCAATCCTAACTTCCTAACTATTAATTTTATCAATCTATGTTGCCAACTTCAACACTAACTCTCACTCTCAACATTTTCACATATTTAACTGCTTGTGAATAAACTTAATTTTCCATACACATTTGATCTTTAGGCTTGTTCTAGCTTCTCCATCCCATTTATAATATGAATGAGGGGATTAGAAGGTTTTTTATTTCAGGAAAAACGTGAGGAGGATGCAAACTGCAAATATATAAATTGGCTATGCCTTGACAGCAAATGCTTTTGGGTTATGACAACTCAAACAATTATTTGAAGTAATTTATGCATTATCAGTAAGCTAAGTTACTCATTTGTTTAAATGCAGCAAAATTAGAGAAACATAAAATAAAGGAAAAGCATGAAAAAATCAAGAACCTTTTGAATGTCAAAAATAACCTTTCTGTTCAATACTTTATTTCCATTTGGTCTGTCACTTCAAATACATAAAACAGTTGTGAAAATGTAAATTTCTCAAACCCCCAAAAAAAAATATGAGAAGCAAAGATGATTCCCGCAATACAAAGCAAAGAAACATATTGTTCATGGACCAACTCCTATCGGAAGATATGTAGGCCTTCCTAATAATAAGGTTAAGATCTGTGAGACTTGAACTACTTCCAGTAGAGTATCAACTGCTCGTTGATACTATCCACGTAAAAAAAAGTACAAAGAATATGTATAAAGTGATAACCAAAGAAACACATCCATCAGACAAAGAAACTCTGGAAAACCAGTGAAATAGATAAACTAAACCTAACTCGCCAAAAATGTTCCAAAAAACTTAACTGACCAATAACCTACCTCCAACTGCCAACTGCACTCAAATTAATGTATAATCTCTAACGTCGCCGCAGGTGTCAAGGTACGATTGTTGATCAGCCACGCCACTTGAGGAGGA
Organism: Zingiber zerumbet; assembly: GCA_037833815.1. Taxonomy (NCBI): domain Eukaryota; kingdom Viridiplantae; phylum Streptophyta; class Magnoliopsida; order Zingiberales; family Zingiberaceae; genus Zingiber; species Zingiber zerumbet. Next base: position 17,427,513 of record JBBMJZ010000126.1, read on the forward strand.
AGTCGGACGATATAGGAACCAAGAATCATATCACCTCTCGCATACGAGCCAGACTTCCAGAGTCGATTAACAACAGTCCTACCGTTACGGTTTTTGGCCACTTGACGACGACGTGAGAGGAGTAGTCGTGCCCGTTGGGTCGCCGTTCCGGAGGGGAATCAGAACGAAAGCGGCAAGGGCACAGGAGATACCTATTGATTTATTTGGTATTTTTACCAAAAGCTCTTTTAAAAAAAATGGCAGCCTAATATTTTCTGATATGTTATAGAAAAGACCGTCTTTTAAATTTTCCATAAGGAGCCCTTAATTTTTAGAAAGCGCGTTTTATTCTAAAAATTTATGGTTGAGTTTGTAAATCTGTCTTTTCTCCACATAAGTCAAAAGAGAGGAAGAATTAGGGGGGTGTTGCTTTAGGGGAACAAGAGTGGGGAATGAGAATAACAATTATTAATTGTCCTTGTTAATATTTTGATTACAGAAATGGAAATACAAATAAGGGAATGAATCGTTATAATTGGGTAATGACTTATTCTCATGTCCCCCTTCAA